>VHZZ01000863.1:44538-56818 GCA_009801015.1 Silene noctiflora
CTCATGGAGATTCAGTCGAAAGTAGCGGGCGATTGGGGGTAACTACTACATGTGAACCAAATAGTGCTGATAACTTTGATTGTGAAAATGAGATATTTCAAAGTGATATGAAGCCATTATGTCCTGGTAGAAGCAATATTCCTTTGCTAGAGCATTTTTCTCAGCTTGGTAGGGGCCAGACTGTGAATAATTTAGAAGATTCTCCTAATTTTCACCTTAAGAAGGGCCAAGCATATAGTCAAGGAATCGATCTAGGCCAAATCATGTTGACCTTCGTCCTAGTTCTGCTGATATGTTTTCTGGTGAGGGGCATGACTCTTCTGATGTAATAATGTAATTGGTTTAGATATCCTAGAATATGTAATTGAAAGCATTTAACGTTTGTGTCGTAGAAGTTAGTGTTTTGAGCTACTAGCTTGTATGATGGATGAAATTATTGTAATATGATATTTTTTTTTGGTATAATAATATTGATGGTTGTGTATAAATTGTTGGAAGCCATAAGTTGATGGGTTATTGTTTGTATTGTTATTGAGATTGATTTTGCAGATCTTTAATAGTGAGAATATAAAGTTTACCGAGTCGTATTTTATGTAGCATTTAATTATTTCGGATAAATAACTGAATTCGTATTGCCCAAAATGAATTAAAGGTAGTTATTACATCGGTTTTAGAAAACAACTTATATAAATAAGGTGATATTTACATCGGTTTTAGTAAAAACTTATGTAAATAAGGTGATGTTTACATCGGTTTTGGTCCAAAACCAATGTAAAAAAAGTGTTATTTACATCGATTTTGGTCCAAAACTGATGTAATTATATGTCATTAACATCGGTTTTACAACCGATGTTTTTGTAATAAATGTAATAAACAACGCCCTCAGAAGCATCGCCCAAAACCGATGTAAATGAGCCTAAATAACCGATGTCAATGACTCTTTTTCTACTAGTGAACGAAGATATCCACTAGCATCAATCTCACAATCCTTAGTTTTTCCTTCAAGAAGCTTGGCTTGTAATCCTTTGAAAGTAGCATCATCCACTAGGTTATCACGAATCTCACAGTGAAGAACGAGCTCGACAACCATAGCACCAAAATAATCAAAACCACTCCACGATTTGTAAGCTCAATCTACGAACCTCGGCATAAATGTCATCGGGAAGCACACTGATAGCACTCAAAGAATGAGTCGATTTTCTATTAAGGGCACCGTCAACCACAATTGCCTTTCCTTCATGGTACAAAAACTCCACATCATAGTCATTCACCAACTCCAACCATTGTCGTTTTCTCATATTCAGCTCTTTTTGGGTGAAGAAATACCTTAAACTCTTATGATCAGTGTAGATACGGATATGAACTCCAATGAGGTAAAGTCTCCACATCTTCAAAGCATGAACGACAACGGCTAACTCAAGGTCATAAGTAGGATAGTTCACCTCAAGAACTCTTAATTGTCACGAAGCATAGGCAACAACTCTCTTATTTTGCATGAGCACACAACCCAAACCCATATTATAAGCATCACAAAACACATCAAAATCCATACCATCCTCGGGAAAGTTCAACACGAGAGCGGTAATCAAACTTCCTTCAACTCTTGGAATGCATATTCACAAGCTTCGGTCCACACAAACTTGGTCTCTTTCTTTAAAAATTGAGTCATCGGTCTAGCAAGTTTGGAAAAATCCTTCAAAAAGCGACGGTAGTAACCCGCCAAACCCAAGAAACTACGAATCTCACCAACATTGGTAGGACTCTTCTACTCAATCACAGCTTCAACATTTGAAGGATCCACCATAAACCGTCTTTAGATATTACATGGCCAAGGAAAAACACCTTGGATAACCAAAATTCATACTTAGAAAACTTGACAAACCATTTTTGACGGCGAAGAACTTCTAAAATGGTACAAAGAAGATCATCATGCTCGTCCTCGAACTTAGGAAATATGAGAAAATCGTCAATGAACACCAAAACACACTTATCTAAGAACTCATTAAAAGTTCTATTCATTTGGTCCATGAAGATAGAGGGAGCATTGGTCAAATAAAAGGGTATCACCTTAAACTCGAAATGTCTCGTGATAAAGGAGGTTTTAGGGATATCGGACACACGAAAGGGGATTTGATGATAACCGGATCTCAAATCAATCTTGGAAAAAGTAGAAGCATCTTTGAGTTGATCAAACAAATCTTCAATCCTTGGTAGAGGAAACTTGTTTTTGATAATAATGCGGTTACGCTCACGATAGTCGATACAAAGTCTCATGGATCCATCTTTCTTCTTCACAAAGAGAACGGGAGCACCCCAAGGCTAGGCACTAGGTCGAATGAAACCTTTTTCAATCATATCATAAAGTTGCTTTATCAACTCCTTCAACTCGGTTGGCGCCATAAGATAGGGAGAGTTAGCAATGGTGTCGGTTTCGGGTACAAGGTTGATAGAGAACTCTACATCACGCTCGGGTGGTATCCCGGGTAACTCATCGAAAAAGACATCGGCAAACTCACAAACGACGGGCACTTCTTCAAGCTTTGACAACGAAGTAGTGGTAGAAGCCACCACACACAAGTAAGTTTGGCAACCATTCCTCACCATACTCACCAAATTCAAAGCGGAGATCAACTTCATACCCATTTGGGAACGGGTTCCCTTATAGGTTACACGGGAACCTAACGGACTCTTAAGACAAATCTTCTGATCTCTACACTCGAAACTAGCATAGTGCTTGGACAACCAATCCATACCCAAAATTACACCAAATTCCTCAAGGGGAAAACGAAGTAAGGTAGCGGGAAATATAGTTCCCGAAATGAAGATGAGAACATAAGAGAGAGGACAATAAATGATCTCTCTGGAGGGTAAGGATATAGGAGTATCTTTACTTGGAATAGGCTCAAGGGCTAATTTTTCCGTAAAAGTGGAATATATAAATGATAAAGATGCGTCGGTATCAAATAGAATAAGGCAAGGATGATCAAGAATGGAAAACATACATGTAATGATATAGGGATGAGCGGTGTATTCGGCTTGATTCATGACAAAGATTGTTCCCCTTGGCTTAACATTTGAAGTAGAAGTAGTCTTCCTTTGGGGGAAATCATGGTAGCGATGTTTGGTCTTCTTGCAATGGTAAAAAGTCAAGGGTTTACCATAACATGAAACTCCGGGGTGTAGAGCTTGCTTACAATTGAAGCACTTGCGAGCTTTCTCCAAGTTGTTGTTTGGTTGGGAAGCTTGTCCACTTGGCACTTGTCCACTTGGCACGAACCTCTTCTTATTAGCATAGTTTGAGGAAGACGGGGAATGAAAGGTCTATTATCATGGAACTTAGGGAGAGGAGTGTACGAAGCAATATGAGGCTTAGCTTCTTCTTCTTTAATGGCCTTCAAACAGCTTTCGGCCCAAGTAGCATCATAATAAACTTTCAAGAAGGTTGTTGAGTTTCTCCTTGCCATGCTTTCCAACTTGGGATTGAAGTTGTTCTTGTAAAAGTAGACACAATCCTCTTCATCTGTCACGAACTTAGAGGCATAGTGAGCAAGGTCATTGAAATTGTCGGTGTACGCTTGAATTGATAGCATTCCTTGCTTGAAGTCCATGAATTATTTCAATCTTTGTTGCTTGAGATCCTTAGGATAAAAGTGAGTCTCCACAAGAGTCTTGAAGCGGCTCCAATCAAAGTTAGGATCTTGAGTAATGGTAGTACCGGTCAAACTCCACCACCTATCGGCTTTCTTCACAAGAAAGTGAGAGGCTAACTTCACTTTGTCCTTCTCTTGAACATCACAAAGAGAGAAATTCTTCTCCATGTCACGAAACCATTTCGATAGCTCAACAGGATCCACTACACCACCATAGGTCCTAGCCTTGTTCCTTGCAAGTTGGCTTGAAACCCAAGCATAGCTTCCTCGTTGGTTTCCTTCTTGTGGAACGACATTGGCATTTTGTTGATTTCAGAGAACTTGCGCAAGGGCTTGCATGATTGTGTTGTCAACATTTCTTGGTCGCACCATCTCCTCAAGGCACAAAATCAACCAAGTTAGCACCTACCAAATAGCATATACAAGTAGACTACCAACTTAGGTCTTTAGTTCTACCCATCTCTCATTCATTATTCAAGGTCAAGTTCAAGTTTGGGGTACACGTGTATGCGTTAGAAGCATCAATGCTCTAATACCAACTGTGAACCCTCGCAATATAAAGGAAAAGTAATGACAAACACACGGCGGAAAACACGGATTTTTTTAAAAAAAACTTTTTAGTTTAAAACACGCGGATTCACTTAAAAAAAACTTTTTAGTTTAAAACACGTGGATTCACTTAAAAACAACAAAATAATTCAAAACGATGGTAAACTTAAAATATTACAAACCATAAGTTTAGTTAAAAAGGGGAAACGTTCCCACATATTACATATCTAAAGTGACTCTAAGCAACGAAAAGGGTAATGTCAAGGAAACACGACACTTGTTAGCTCACGGAAGTCTTCACCCTAAGTAGCACCAATTATCACCTGTCATTCATGAAAACATAAATGCCATAGTCAGTGGGGAGTAAATCAAGTGTCTCCCAGCCATATTATATCAAAACAAACTTAATTAAGAACAAAATTAAGATAAAACATGATGAATACAAAGATATAGTTAACTTGAAAAGAGAAAGATATAAAGAACATTTATCATACATGTTAACATGGATAACTTGATATGAGAGGGAAAGAATGAACACTAAGTAAGCGTATCCTAGGAACACCAAAGCATAGGATACAATATGAGAATATAGGTAAAACTTTGTCAACACGAGCATGAATTCCAATGCAAATAAAATATGCAAGTAACCAAACCATGCAAGATTTTACTTCTCTAAAATCTAATCCTCCCGGTAGGACTACGATAATAATATGGTCCTAGTCTAAACCTGTTCAGACTCTCTGGATAAACGTTTCATATCCAAGACTCGAACGACAGAATGGAAGTCGAGTACCCCAAATTGGGCAGAACGACACGAAAGAGGCGGAAATGCACGAGTTAACCAAATATCGGCAGAAAGGCATGAGAGAGGTGTAAAACATGTCAAGCAAGAATGTAAGCATAATGACATTTCCATAAAAAAATGACTTAACACAAGTAGTCACTCAATGATAACTAATTCATATTTGAAACCTCGGTAAAAGAATCGATAATGAACAAGTAAGAACTCAAATGTGAATTATATAATATCATTTCATGCTTTTATAACATGAATACATTATATTTCATATTTACATGTTACTTTAACATAGTATAAACAAACGATAATAAATGCATTAAGTAATACAAAACACGAGGCAAAATCGTAAACAATTCACTCCCGAACCACCCATTGGCTTAACATGGGTCCAAGGAGCAACCAAGGACCATACCGGTGGGAGGTTTTAGCTTCCTATTTGTTATTCTATGTGATTTTAGCTCATTAGTAGGAAAGGAAGCAAAATGAGCGGAAATCGTGCATAAATGGAGCACTTATGAGCTTAATTGACGGTACTAATGGTCAAGCATAAACAAGGGACGGAAACCAAAGACTCGTAGCAAGATTTTAAGGTAAATTGAAGCAATGTCCCACAACCAAGGGTGATCCCCACGGATCCTGGGGCAACAATTGCAATAAGGGATACTTACAAGTGGAACTCGGGCTAGCTAGCTAGCAGCTAACTCGGGCAAGCCACTAGCCAACTTGAGCGAGCTGACTCACTAGTCGGGCGAGTTCTTAGGCAAAGCGCACCCAACAGCACCCAAGTCGGGCAAGCCCATGGAGAAGTCGGGCGGTGCACTATATGTTCCGTTTTTGTTTAAGTCATTTGCAAATATCTAATTAGCCTCTAAACCTTGCATTAGCATAAATACCCCTCATTCCCCATTAGGGAAGACACACACCACTAGAGGGATAATTATGAATCATTTACCTTAGTCACATCTAATTAGTTTAATTTTTCATGAATTGTACTTCAATCTTTCCACAATTACAACACATAATTTGATATAATACCGAGTAACCTATCACCGTTACCTTTTAGCACTTCAATATTCTAGTGAGTCGTCCACCTCGTAAGTGTCTGCATCGGGATCTTCTATGTTCTCCTACACAAATTCAAAGTAAAAAGTTGATATACTTCAACCCTAGAAAGACGGAGTTAAAGGAAAACCAAGAAAAGATAAATCTTTTTTACTTGGAAAGAAGGAGGGCGGGAAGAGGAAGAATTTGGCGTGAAAATGGTGAAATTTGGTTGAGAATTGAGGAAGTTATGTGAGATCTAGGTTTCACAAATGAAGGGTTTTCAATGGTGTCTTGAACAAGAGTAAATTTTATAAAAAAGGGATGAATAAGGAGATGTTAGAGAAGGATTTGATGTAAAGAAAGGAGAGGAAAGAGGTCCAATAACAAGTATAGGCCCAAACAACTCAACTTCAGTCAGAAATGACTAAAAACTCGACCTAGGACTAACTATATGTCCCAAATGGCCAAGATGGTCATTATTGTAATTATTCTACATCTAAAGCAATATTTTTGTAAAAATTGGTTTTAAAATATAATTAATAAAATAAACGATTAAAATGATTTAAACTATAACGTGAAAAGCACGGGTGTTACAAATTTCTGTCATGTGATGAGTACTTAAGCTTGTAGGTAATAATTGTAACACCCCCATTTAGGCAGGAACCTTTAGCGAGACATTCCCAACTAAATGAGATTGTTGTTATCTCGGTTGCCCGAGGTAGTGAGTAACAAATAAAATAGTACAAAGGTTCCTTAAAACAAATATTACATAAATACTGTAAACCGACTCAATAACTTTATTACCAATTCCAAACTGAATAACTGAATTAATAACTAATACAACGGAAGTCTTATAACAATAATTAAATAAATACTAAGTGATCAACTAGACACAGCTAGCTAGAATCAGTCCGTCTTCCAGTCCATCATGCCCCAAGCCCCAAGCCCCGCAGCATAAACTTCAGCTTATCTCTATTACCTGTTATCTTAACTGCTTCCCATTCAATCGGAAATACCAAATGGATCATAACAGACCACCCCAATTAAAGCAGGCGACAATTTGCCACAAAACATAAACAAGTCAACCAAAGGTTGAGTAGGGATAAACACTACAACAGTTTACATAATTGATCAATCTTATTATATAACAATGATATCTATAACAACACAGACTGTTCACTGGCACTACCTACAACATTAGCATCACAGCTCAACACCACGGACCGTCCCAACGGCAATAGTATCACATCTCATCGTCACGGACAGAATTAACGACATTGGTATCACATACCGAGTTAACGACATTATCACAGACCGACTTAACGGCATTAGAATCATTCCCAGTTTCAAATGTGCACATCCCTCCAAGGATGGGGCCTTAGAGGAGAAAAGTGAGGCAACATCCATGTTCAACGGAGCCAAAATCTACCTCCCTAAATGAATCCCTAGAATATATCGCGGAGCCAGAGGCCAATATCATAGTTTTATTACCCAAGGAGCCAAAAGGCCAATACTACTTTTCATCTCCATATAACTTAACAATAACAGTACTACACATCCAAACTACTCCAATCCATTCATCATTAAGTAGTATCCAGATAATCGTAGTATGATAACTTAAAAATCATATAAATAATAACATTAACAAATAACAACAATAATAACATAATTAATTGTCTCATACATCAAATAGTAAGTACAATCATCTTATCAAACTGTCTCAATAACAAGTAAACACATGATAATGAATTATGGATTGAGTAGGTATATCCCTATCTTTTAGCAAATACTATGGCCACAAGTCCTAGCACACAAGAATAGGATTGCTCCTCAATAATTCACAACCTATATTAAACATATAATGACTTACAATCAATGGCTAGTCTACGCGAACAAGAACAACGAACAAACTTTCCCCCAAAATCCCACAGTCAACACCAGTAACGGGTCAACGTCGGTCAAGGTCAACGGACATAGGTGATAATTGTAGAGTATCGTAAATAAATGATTACAAAATAAATCCAAGGTGACTTACAATAAGAAAGGTACAAATTGATCAATCCTGCTTCCAAACTCGCACCTCTCTCTACACTTCTCTCTTTTCTCGTAGTAAATTTAGAGTTTGTATGTTTGGATGAGTAAAAGCGTGATATAATAGATTATAGGTTGTATTTATAGGTTTTGGGTAAGCTTAGGTCAAATAGGAAACTAATTAGGAAATTAGGTAACAAGTTATTAACTCGCTTGACATGCGTCTAACGACTTAGTCGATCGACATATTCACCCTCTGTCGATCGACACATACAATCTGCCGATCGACAGTTCTAAACCCTGTGTCGAATGACATGGCCGAACAACTTTTTACCCTCTGTCGATCGATACATACACATTGTCGATCGACACACACTCACAACGCCCATAGGACAAACACACTCATCTTCCCGCTCCTCATTCCAAGCATCCAAAATACGGGTATTACAATGGTGTGTTACAACGGTAGTGGGACGGGTTGTTATAAATGGCATTAGAGCGACCCTACAACTGTGTGGTGAGCCTTTGGTCAGGAGTATCCGGGTCACTCACTGATAGCGTAATTGTCACACACCTCGCATCAAACAATACGTGTAAAAGTCTATACCAAACTAATGAATGTAGTAGGGTAAGAAGGTCATCCACAAAGACGGTTAGGATTGATGTATTGGTCTCGGTCGGTTTAGTCTAGTCAATCAAAGGTTGGAGATTGAATATTCTAAAAGCAATTAAACTAAGGAAGGAAGTAAACACGCAAAACATGAAAGTAGATGAAAATAACTAATTAAGGGAGTTAGGGGGAATTAGGGAGTCGATTGAATCGCTAGCTCCTAGGACGGGGTAAACTATCCAACCCACAAAAGGTAACAAGAAAGAGAGTAAGACGGTCTTTCAACCCACTAATCCAACCAACCCTTAACCTAATTTCTCAAGTCAAGGATGTCATCTAAGACAAGGTGTTAACTTAGAAATTTCTCACTAAGTCGAATTTACAATTACCTGGGTCGAATCGTGACCCTAACCAAATAATTCACGAAACCCTTGGAAGATTAATTCTAGTCTCTAAAATGATAAAGATGGAAGCATAATTGTCCAATGTTGGAACTAACTCAAGGATCCTAATCCCCTTCCCCCTAACTAAAGGCTACTCAATAATCATTATATAAACTAAACTAAATAAGTTACCCACTAATAGCAATATAATAATAAACATGATTAACATAATAAAGATGAGAACTTGTACTAATTAAATATTAAACTAAGAAAGATGATAACTTGAAAATAAATAACTCAAATAAAGATGTAGAGAAGAAGAAATTCATACCAAATCGAAAAGATAAATTCATAAAGGAAGTAGATCTAGATATTGATTACATAAAAATAAAATCTTGAACCCGATTATATAGACTAAAACGATTTCTAATCTAGACTAGAGAAGACAAAAATAAGAGAGTAACACTAGAAAATAAATACGAAATTATTCTACCTTAAACTAAAATGAGTCTCAATTGAGTCCCCCATCTTCTCTAATTTGGGATTTACATATTTATGCATAAAGGGTCATTAAAGGTAGAATGGTAATTAGAAATGTTAGGAATAGTAAAAAACAATAAAATAAAATCAATAAAGAGCCTCCTTCTCAAAAATCAACAAGCAGCCAAAAATTTGGTCTTGCCTTTCTGCCAAAATGCCATGAGACACAGGGGTACAAATCCCAAATGTTTTACTCGATCAAAACCATCAAAACCTCTGGATGGGTATACTTTCGCCTCTCGGTAACATATACAATGCTTCTTTAATTACAGATTTGAAGACTGAACTCGCGTGGTGGCTCAATTGTGGCTCATTGATGCGCCTGTTTCATCGACTGAGGTAAGCAAGGTGGTTCGAACAGTAGTGCTTATGGTGACGAATTGCGGGTGAGAGAAGGAGCGATGACTTGAATGGGTGAGTATGGGTGATGTAGAGGACGGTGGTCTCACCACCTGGGCGGCCTGATGGTGGTAGAGAGTCGTGGTGGTGTGAGATGGAGCAGCAACATGGTGGTCGTCGTTTATGAGGGAAAGCAGAGGAGTAGAAGGTGCGTGATGAACGAATATGCGGAGTATTGTATGGTTGTTAATGTAATACCTCGGATTCTGAGTAAAGGAACTCGGTCGAGTAGGCTGTACTCGACCGAGTAAGTCATCGGGTGTTTTATGACAGTATAAAAACCCGAACCGGCACCGTCGTAACATAACCTCAATAAGATGAGATGTGTACCTTTGTGCCTATTATTTGTCCTTACTTAAGCCCAAAACTACAAGGCCTTGTTACTAAGTGGTTGGTGGAATTCTTTATAACCATCTCATAAGCTCCTTATTTTCCCAATGTGGGACAACTTTCCTCTCAATCCCTTGGGGTGTTACAAACTCCCCCACTTAAGAACACAACATCCTCGTTGTGCCTCAGAGTTGACCGCAACCAAGCCTAGAATCCTCCCTTGTTAGGTGGGTAAAACGGGTATTCCTGACCATATGCTCACTACCCCACGGTCGCAGGGTTGCTCTGATACCATTTATAACTACCCGACCCGCCACCGTCGTAACACAACCCCAATAAGATGAGATGTGTACCTTTGGGCCTATTATTTGTCCTCACATAAGCCCAAAAGCACAAGGTCTTGTTACTAAGTGGTGGGTAGAATCCTTTATAAACATCTCATAAGCTCCTTATTTTCCCGATGTGGGACAACTTTCCTCTCAATCCCTTGGGGTGTTACAGATAGGCTACTACCTATGAGCACTTGGCCGAGTATGTGATATACTTAGTCGAGTAGCGCGTACTCGGTCAAGTATGTCTGGTACTCGATCGAGTGTTCGGTTTGACGAGTCATTTTTCCGCGGTTTGATTAAAATGATAAGGGAATATTTATATGTCGACATTCACTTCTTCTTTTCAGTTTTCTAAACCTAAAACATTCTTAAATTTCTCCTTAATCATTCTAGTCACCTAGCAATCAATATCTAATCTTTGGTTGTCGATTTTCCGTGTTCGTGCGTCGGTTAATTTTAAGTTGCTTCCGCTATCTAGTAGATTTTTATGTCGATTGAAACCCAAGGTTGGGTTATATTAGGGGTTTGATTAGTGGTTTGTTGATGGTTTGTAATGTATTATTGTTGATTATCCTTGTTAGGTGACGGTTTCGTAGAGGAGCGGTTTTAGCTGCATTGATTGTATTGTTGCGGAAATTCGAATAAGGTAGGGTTTCCCTACTCAGTAATCTGTATGTTGTTTCATGTTAATGGTAATGTGTATTATTGTGTTGTGATGTATGGAGTATGAATTATTGTCATTGATAGTATTGATTGTGGAGCTATTGTCGGGAGATAGTCTTCATCCCCATGTTCGTCCCTTGTGGTTCCCGTCACAAGGRGGATGTGCACATTAATGATCTGGGTTCGCTCGTAGTGATGAGCGGGGCTTAGGTGGCAAGGCTGCGGTCTACTACTGACGGTGTGGGTACCTGATGCGATAGGTAACCTAGCAGGTTTGGCTGAGTTCAGACGGTTGTACTGAGGGACAAGTTGGCTAATGCAGGATGGTTATTATTGTTGTAATTGTTTCGCAGCTTTGGTTTGTTGAGCATTTGACTGACCCTTGTTTTGTGTTGTGAACCTGCGGTGATCCATTAGGGGATGCTGAGCAGATTTCTAGCAGGTTTGTTGGTTGAGCTGGTTCGCGATGGATGGGAGGACCACGAGTCTAGTTAGCTTCTGATGTCACTATGATTTAGATAACCGTCTTACTTTATTAAAATGTTCCTTTATGGTCTATTTGATGCATGTTGCCTCGGGCAACCGAGATGGTAGCACCTTCATTTACTAAGGTAGGCCTTGGTAAGGCACTTTGTTAGATATGGGTGTTAAAAAGTGGTATCAGAGCGAAGATTTTGGAACTTAAAACTAATGAACCAAAATGAATATAGGGTGTCTAAATAAAATGAACCCGGGTAGGAGTTATTTGGGGCACCCGCAAAGGTTTGGGAAACGTCCTAAACTGCAACATTGCCCTCACAACCTCGAATTGGTCACTACGGGGTGTGTCAAGGGGATCGTAACGTGTATGTTTGTATGTGTTGGGGCTGGTGTCCTATACAGCTAGTGTAATAACATTTAAATCTCTAAAAGGATCAAAGGGTATACTTTTGTATTATTATCAGTTGGTC
>VHZZ01000863.1:114119-146669 GCA_009801015.1 Silene noctiflora
CGGATAACCTTACACTTCAGCACAATATCACTTAAAATTCACGAATTATTCCATTCATGACATGTCTCCCATTCTCACAACGTATTGACATACACTCATGTACAATTCAATTCAATCATCATGCATATGTATGCTAGCTTGTTTGTTCAACCCGCGTTCATAATATATGTATTAACATTGCACTCTAATAACCAGCTATCACATATCATTACATTTGTATTCATGCTTGACATGTTGCAATCACCAACCATCGTAGGACATACATCGCACTGTTAAACTCATTCACAAACATATGTAAGTACATGCTTTCAACACATTTACAAAGCTGCAAGACGATATAACATCTAAAGTACATTAACAATGTTACCGACTATAACATCTTTACATTACCAGATATCTCTGCGCACATTCACATTTCGCCAATCATCCTTCATCTCATACCCATCGTTCTAGCTTTCACAACCTTGCACATACTTGCATTACAACATACGTACTACACTTCACATTAGACTCTAACACACGCTATCACTATTTCATATACGCACATAGGGTACACACATAATTCCCGACTCAACATCCTCATTCGAAGTGACTGGCTTAAGCATGTTGGAACCAAGATTTTGGAATGAGGGCGCCCTCTCACCCAAAATCAATCACTGAGGGGCTCCCAACTTACATACACCAGGTTCATTTTATTAAACTCACTACGTTCATTAGATTCATTGGTTATAGGTTCCAAAATCGTCGCTCTGATACCACTTTGTAACACCCCCATCTACCAAGGAGCCTTAACAAGACCTTCCCTAGCAGATAAAGGTGTTACCATCTCGGTTTCCCGAGGAAAAGTAATAATCAACCGTAAATAAAGGAACATCTGAAGTTATTACAAGTTATTACAAGTCGTGAACCAAAGGAAAGATGACATAACTCATGACACTACCAACTGCATAACTACTCTATCGTGACTCGTGGTGAACTCGTCCCTCCGATTAACTCAGCAAGCTCCAAAAGCAACCTGCTAAAACCGACTGCTCACCATAAGGATCACGGCAGACACAACACAAATGAAAACAACCAGGAAAACACCACACAAGGTCAGTACCGTATACACATTCAACCACAGTCATAATAAGCACGCATAACACCACACCGACTCCACCACCACACCACCCACATCACTGACTACACACCAAGATGTGTAGCTCTGCCAGTGGGGGACCGCAGTCACTCCCACCTAAGCCCCGCTCATCTCATCCGAGCGTAAACCCATGTTCATTAATGTGCACATCCCCTCCCGTGGCGGGTTCCACGGAGGGCGAATCAAAGGCGTGAAGTCACTCCCGCAAGTGACCCCACTCAGCCGAGGACACACCTCGCAACACAGACAGTACGATGATTCCACCATACCACGATATACCTCCAACATTCATAAGACATATTAATAAACGCATTCCAAATATACAGTACTATGTAGGGAAACCCTACCTTTAGCAATCCGCAGCGAGTCCGCACACAGCCTCACGGCAACAAACAATCACTGCAACATCCTACCAAACATCACAACAATCTATCACTATCACTACACCTCACTAAAATTAAAAGAGACGACGATGATGATGATGATAACAACATACCTATGCTACGCATTACGACGGTAAGACCGCTTCCCGACACATGCTTCCGCCCCCAAGGTGACTCATCTTCCCCAATTCTTCAAAAGGGTGAGAACAGGAGAAGGAAAGACGAGGCGACGCCATCTAGGTTTAKAAAAACRAAAATGAAATGATTCGGGTTTCCTGACATCGCGATATTTATTTTATCGCTGGACACAAGCTACTCGATCGAGTAACTAACTTACTCGATCGAGTGCACCGTACTCGATCGAGTGCACCGTACTCGATCGAGTGGCCTCCGTTAGATCGAGTCATTAACTCAACGGTACTAAAACGAAGGATTAATCCTCCGAGGCTTAACAAGGACTCAGGACAAGTATCTAAGGTCAGTCAACGGTGGTCAAAGGGTCCTAACGGGGCGGGTATTACATAGACCTCCTATGAACAATGGAATATCCTAATTAGAGCGAAGGTTTATTAGAAGCATTCCAGGGCGGATAGCGGACCGAAAGGACCTTTCCACTACCTTTCTGACCGTATATAGACTAGTCTCGACCCTTACTTCGTAATGTTAATAAACCATGGTGACCCGACGATCCTAGTTCCCTTCTCCTTATTTTTAGACTCTTTTCTTAGTACTCGAACTTTCTCTCCTTCACTACTTTAGTTTAGTAACTCAAACAAACAAAACTCCCGTTTTGGTTACGTAGACGGACTTTAATTAACAAGCATAATATTTTTCGGTCTCCTTGTGGATACGATCCCGACTTCCTTTACTGCATTAGTTTAGGCTAGTTGACTTATCTTTGGTAGGTGTGCGACAGGCCTGTCAAAAATCAAACAACCTGAATTGTGAATTGGCAAACTAGATTATTAACATTGAAGATGCGATTTGTCTCCTTGTGGATTCAATAAATGCATAAGTTAGAGACCGTGAAGTTATTTTTGGTAGGTGTGCGATAGCCTGTTAGTAGTACATTGAACTATGGACTTTTGGTGATTTTTCTTTTCTATAAGTTCTTAGGTATTGCACGAAAAATAAGAGGGGTAAAATGGTCAAATATGTATTTTAATGAGTAAAATTCGTAATGTAAAAATCAATACCTGAAATTTATTACTCATATTAACATAAGTTGAAATAATCAAAAAAAAATCGGCCGACCTTATCACACGTTAAAAACCCGACCACGATGACTTGACATGAATCTTGATCAATCCAAACCAAATACTGACTCCCCTCCACACTTGAAGTGAATTTCGATCAACACAAAGCCAATATTAACCATGCTCCACATATAACCAAATGATAACATAACTGGACATGTATAAACCCGATCTAACAGGCTCGAGTAACTCGATTACCTCCAAGTAGACTTGGAATACGGGTCAATCGGGCCGGGTTTGGGTTGCGTCAGCTATGGTTGGGTCAACTTCGGGTTTGTTGGTTTCGAGTCAGGTTCTGATCATGTCGGGTCGGGTTATTTCGGGTTCAGGTAATTTTCGGATCAACTATTATCGAGTTATTCATAGGATAATAATCAGCTTGCTACAATAAACATTTGGTTCAGATTATAGTGAATCGGGTCAATTCGAATTTTAGGCCTATTCAAATTTCGGGCCAAGCTCGTTTCTTGAGTTCGAGGGTGAGGTCGAAATATTTGGGTCAAGTCTGATCAAATTTGCCATGTCTACCCCAAACTTAAAGTATTTGTCAGTTGTCACCAAGAAATTCACACAATCGCACGTACCTTTCCCACCTTCTCGTCTCTTGTCGGGAGTATTAATACGAGTAACAGGAGGAAGAAAGGAAGAGCAGAAGAGAGGAATCGTGTTTTTCCCAATTGCAAAGTCTTTTTATACTTTCACCATCAAATTCTTTATATTACTCGTATACTTTCACCTTCACGAAAAAGAGGCAAATCACTATCTAATAACTACATAATCTAATTCCTTCTCTTTTAGGGTATTTATCAAAGGTAATAATCAAACCCCACCTAATAATATTCAACCAAATTTGTTCTTTTTATGTGTTTTTTTGATTGATATTGTTGAATGCAATTCTGGGTTTTGCTTAATTTGAGTTAATTAGGGCTTTGAAGGAAAAAGGAAGCAACTTTGAGGATGTTTTTTTCTGGGGATCCGTCTACAAGAAAGAGGGTTGATTTGGGTGGTCGGAGTTCTAAGGAAAGAGATAGACAGAAGCTTTTGGAGCAAACTAGGTTGGAGCGAAATCGCCGCCTTTTTCACCGGCTTCAGAACTCTTCTGCTACTAAAATTCAGGTCCATTTTGATGTTTTTTACCCTTTTATTTGATTGATATTTTGTTTTGGAGTAAATTATTGA
This sequence comes from Silene noctiflora, assembly GCA_009801015.1. Lineage (NCBI taxonomy): Eukaryota > Viridiplantae > Streptophyta > Magnoliopsida > Caryophyllales > Caryophyllaceae > Silene > Silene noctiflora. Next base: position 118,076 of record VHZZ01000863.1, read on the forward strand.
GATTTGAGGAAGTTTGATGCATTACTTGGTTTACATGGATTTCGTTGGGATTAGTGTAGTGGTAAGCTGTTAGTTGATGGATGAGAATGGCGATACGAGTAGGTTAAGGTATTATAATTGATAATATGTGATTGTGCCGGGTATGGGCTGTCGGCCATGTTGGTGGTGGTGGGGGGCATATGGTTTGTATTAGCTTGTTGTCGGGGAGATTTAGATTAAGAGGTGAAATGCTATATCGAGGATTCAGAACTCAGAAGCCCTATAGTTCGCATCTTTATGTAGTGATTATATGATACTTCCTCCATTCATCTCATTTGCATACATTTGTTCAATATATGCAAGGAGTATTTTAATCAAACATATGAAAATGAAATGAGTAGAGGGAGTAGTTAGGAGCTTGGATGAGTTTAATGTTGAAGCAAAGTAATGTTCTCAGTTGCAGTCAAGATATCGACATTTAAATTGCTGCTGTTGGTTCATTTACACAAGAAACATAAAAAGTTCTTAGGCCTGATAAATGTATTTTTAAGCGGATGTCCCTTTCATTCTAGCAAATGTTGATTAGGAATCATCTCCTCTGCCATCCGTAAAAACTATGATGATAATTGATAATATAGAGGCGGCATAGGATTCGGACTGGTACCAGTTCAAAGTCCAATTTCTCTGCTTCTGAGGACCCCTTAAACTTTCAAATAAAAATGTTAACTTCAAAAAACATTCTGTTGATGTATACTACTGATTTATTACCCATATTTGCTAATTAGAATGTGGAGTTTTTAGTGTCACCACTTTCACCTGTTATTTTCTGAAAGATAGTTGCACTCTTACATAATTTCATATAGCTTGATTTTGCTCTTGATACCGCCATGTTATCTGGATAACTTCTCCGCCTAATTATTTCAGTTGCCTGATCCTCGTCTCTTAATTGATTGCAGAAATGCTTCAGAGCTTGGAGGGCTGTGCAAATTGAACACCAAAAGGTTCGTGAGCAATTTTTCAGTACATACGGGAGCCGCTGTGAGAATGTTGACAGGTAAAAATGATTTTCAGCTACGACTTATGGCTTATCTTGATCAAATTTCTTTCTTACTGTCATCTCCTTGCTAAGTTTATCATTGTACAATTGACATTTTCTTCTGTCTAGTTGACAGTCTCAATCATCTAAACATGTAATATTATATAATATTTAATCGTCCTTTTTATGTATCATGTAAACTTTCTTCTCCAGACATTGCTTTAGCCCAACATCAAAATATCTTCGTGAGCTACTGTTTTTCTTTAGTCCAAAAAATGAGAAGGACCTATTCGCACTTTTGGAGACTTGTCGGCTACTTTTGCAGTATACTCAAGATACTGGTAATTATTTCATTCCTTCTCAGTTCTTTATTCAGCTCAATTATATTAGTTGCTACAGTTGCTACTGTGGTCTGTTACTGTATTAAGTTGTTCTTTGTTTCATAAATGTTGGTTATCTGGCGTTACTTTTTAAAGTCCCCCATCTTTATGGGAGTTTACGTGCATTATTGGCTATTTGAGCTACAGCTAATTATCTGGCGATAAAAATAAATGCTTGAAGTAGGCTAACCGCTATCCTAGCTGTGCCTTCTGCTTCTGCGGGACAATTTACTGAAGGGCTTGTTCTCCTTGAACTGTCCTGCAGTAGTCCGTCAGTGTGGAATATCATCTGACAGTACTCTCTTAAACGTCTCTTGAAAAATCTTATTCAAACTAGGGAGTGGCGTCAATTGGTTTAACTTGAGTATAATAAAAAGTGAATATTGTTCTGAAGTTTGTGAAGGTTATTTTATCATCAATTACTAAAGATATATATGTTGGCAAATGTGTTTGGAGTTGGGTCAAGGAGAATAGTGGTTCTACTTCTGCTCCTTCCGTCCCATCTATATTTTCCCAATGGTTCCTCTCATTGTATAATAGATCGAACATGATGATATGAAAAAAATTTCTGATACATCTAACATGAAAAATTCAACACAATGTTTCCACATATCTTTGGAGAAATTGATTGATTTCGGCTGACCACCCAAAGTCAATGGAGGTAATAAGCTTGGGATAAATATAGTATAATCTTGGGTGGTCTATGTTTTGAAGTATGTGAGCTTGTGTGGCGGTCAATGGATGAGTTTCCAAATCACTAAATCAGCGTGTATGTCCAGTTTGTCCTCTGAAATTTTTCCCAGAAAGTTATGTTATCATAAGTGCCTTATGACCAGTGGATGGTGGGCTGGATAGATATTTACCCCCCAAACTTACGGTAATCTGACATCTGAATGGGCGTAATTTAAGGTGTCTGATTTACTTAGATTTTGATCTTCTATATTTTTTTTGGTAATGGACTTTTCTTATTCATTACTACTATTGTTGATGAAGCTAATGGTTATGTGTCAACATCTGCAGGGGATGCCATTACCTTGTTTGCGGGCATGGACTATTTTTCTAATCGTGGTTTGGTTAATTATAGGGTGAAGCAGCTAACTTATGCATGTATCCGTGCTGTTCATGCTTATAGGTTTGTACTGGATCTGTTTTAATGTTTCAGAGCTCACATGTTCTGTATGAAATTCATGCTGCTACTATATAAAATCTTGCTGTGAAGAATGTGCATGATGCACTGTGATGTGAGTTCCATTGTAAGGAAAGGAAACTAGGTTCTTTCCTTGATAGGATTATCCCATCTCCTCCTTGCTGATCTCACTCATCCGAGAAGGGACGAGTTCCTGACTTTGTTACCAACCACACATCACATATAACATAATATAAAGGCATAGGGTGGATGGAAGAGGCGTCGCTCCTCTTTCTGCTGTTAAATCTCTAATTCAGGCGGCTATCCTCCCTGCTGATAGCCTCGTTCCATCTCGAAGATATGTGGAGGGAAGTGAAAACAATCAAATTTTAAACCACCTTGAAAGAACATGGTTATTAGTGTCCAAAATTGGCCATTAATCTGTATTTCACTCTACGAACCCATCCTTGTGAGGATGAAAAAAAAATTCTTTCTTAGACAAGTACATATGGAATGGATAAATTATTCTAGCAAATACCTAGTTTGTATCCTGTTGTTTTGTTGGGTCAGTCTCAATTCCCTTTGTTTGGTTGAAACTCCTTTTGGAAAAGGGCAACGGTTATGTTATTATTCGTGTAAATGATTTTCTATTAGAGGCAATGGTAGTTTGTGATTTTGTCAACCGTGGCAACATGTATAGTGGATAAGTCTCTTCTCTTCTTATGTGATTGGATAGTCCGAGAAATGGAAAATTGGTAGCGTGTGCAAGGCATGTGTTCTTTGGTGTTTTTTAAGCTCGTGATGGCGATGATTGTGTATCTGATGGAAGTTATGGAACACAAAAGGATCATGATTCTCGTATGCACAAAACACATTGCACCAAGTTTCTGAACTTTGTTGTCAAAAAAAACAATGATTCTGAACATAGGGGAGGATAAGTTGAATGACTCATCATCAAGGGTTGTTGGAGACAATCATAATATGAAGTAATTGCACGCATGAGGTACCAAGATTTATAGAATTTGGAAAGCCTCACTGCAGGAGTGAAGTGAGCTTCGTAATCTATGATCCTTGTTGTGGCATGAGACCGCGCTTGAGCTCCTCCTTGAAGCATGAACTTCTAAGTTTTGTATGCTGAGTGTCACCTGTGCCCAGACTGTTAACCCTTGACACCTGGATATAGTTTGAGAGATCACAAATTGAAGGAAGTACAATTTTTTATCAGGAAATATAAACAACAGGAAGAACAAAGTGCTTGTAGTTGCTCTTCTCTCAGAAGCTTATACATGTTACTTCTCATAATTTTCATCGGCAATGGCCACACATTCTCCTGCCTTAAATTGTCTGGAAGACAGTATGTTAGTAACTATTTATCCATGTTAACAGGCTACATTCATATGCTTTTTTCCGGAAAAGTAGGAGCTTTATGGTTTTCCATTTTTGTGGACTTGTCTGTTTTGGGTACTAACCCAACATTTAGTTGGTCAACACTCGAGGTCGAGGGAGTGAAAAATGCGTCTTTGCAACCAATGGCTCGAGAGTGAAGGCGCTTCTCTTGAAGAAAATTATTGTCTGCAATTTTATGGTTAATTTGGTGACAATAACATGTCTTTTGCTTGAAAAATGAAAAAATTCATGATGAAACACGGAAAGCACATAAACAAAGGGAGGCATGAATGCCTGTTGTTGTCAAAGAATCAGAGAGCCAGCTTCAAACTGTATTCTCAATCCTTCTCTGTAACTTGGCCTACACAGGCTTGGGTCTGATGTGTTGTTGTAGGAGGTGATGAGCAATGTTCTAGTGTAACCAGAGATGAATTCAATCATTGATTATCTTAGTCTCCTTTAAATATATCTCATTATTGCTCAAATAAAAAGATATGATCTGAGTTTTATGTGCATTGTTGCTTTTGTCTCCGTTATCTTTTATTGTTACTCAAGTCAACAATGCCCATCCATTTGCAAACTAGTACAGATTAAATCCGTTTTGTTCTCTTTCTACACCACAAGGGTTTTGTTTTGACATTAAATTCAAGTGGTGAACTCTCTTATTTGTTAATAATTAATTTCTAGAATATCTTCCTAATTGCTGATATCCTGACTATCCTCTCTATTTCTTATAATTGCAGAAATCAGGTTAAAAAGTTACTTTATTGGTCGCAATCCAGTTCACACCTTTCAAAAGTTCTACTGGAAGCTGTGATCAAGTTAATTGATCCCAATCTCCCGTGGAGTTGTGAAATAGTTCAGTACATTTTGAAAAGAGATGCCTTTACCTTGCTCAGAGAGATAACACTTGCTGCCGAGGTATATGTTATTACAACTTTCATGGTACTTTTTGTAGCTTAATTTATGCCTTATAGCCAACATCTAGTGGCTCTGACATGTAACCACAATGCTTAGGGAAACTGGAGCATTTCTTGTTTTCAAAAAGCTTTATCAGCTGCTCATTAGATTCCGCTTTCTCGTTTGTATTGTGCTTTTATTGATCTGTAGTCTGTTCCTAACTGCATTATGCATATGCGTTAATTGTTTTATGAGATGATCTTGAAATGATTTGTTGTGAAACCACCTTTTTCGTGGCCCCTTGCGTTTTTTGGTACCCCTGTCCTGCCAGCAATAAAACCTTTTATTTACTAATATTATAACGTTAGTAACTATTTTATTTTGGTAATGACCATTTTCATGAGCTAACCATTTTATATCATTCGTAAGTTGTAAACCATCTTTTGACTTTTAGTAAACCTTTTACTTTATTTAGTGAAAGAGTTTCATGTTATTCTTCAAACTTTTGTTTTTACTTCTATTTCCAAAATCATTGTTATTAATTTGTATTTAAATCTAAGTTTTTGATTTTTGTACCTATATGTTTAGCTTGATCTTTGTATTATGTTTCACTTCTCATTCGGTTTTCACTTTTCTCTTTCTATCTCTTTGCGTTTTGAGGTGTGTGAACACTTAGCGACCGTTCTAAAGGATGACTCATGTCAGCCGACCCCTAACTAATTTGGGATTAAGGTTCTTACATCATTGCATATTGTCTTGTACGACCTTGGTGCACCTTGATCCTCCTGCATTATTGACCCTTCATAATTGTATCTTGGTGATAACCACCTAATAGCATTAAATACCAGTTGCAACGCTGTATTGTAACAGAAAGTTGTGGCAGGTACCAATATTTTATGAAGAAAAACCTTAACTTTTGTTGTTTAAGCAGGCACTGATATTTTATAGAGAAAACCCGCTATTATTGCTAATAGGTCATAGGCTGTATCTGTCTCAGTAGAAGGGTTTAGGGAAATTTTACACTTCTCCATTCTAATTGTTTTTTCACGCTTTTCAAAATCTCTTCACATATTTTGAAAAACAATCTATTAGAATGGAGAGATACCGTTTTGGTTGATTGAGAAAGTACAGGTCTTAGTTGTACGTACTTTGCTTGTTAGGGATTGGGCTGGCTACATTGTGCCCCTGGGCTCTGGGTTGGACATGATCCCTTGTTAATTTCATGTGAGTGATATCTTTGGTATGCTTCCAGATGAGCTTTACACGTGAGTGATATCTATGGTATTCTTCTGGACGAGCTTTACAGAATGCTTTGTTGACTATTTTTCTCACTTTCACAGATGTCTTAGTTAAACAGAAGATATTAGATATCTTGCTTATTTGCAGGGCTGCCTTCTTTAACTTCCTTATTGTTTAAACTTTAAACTGCTAAACAAACATATCTTGTTGCTTTCATGTATGTACTTATGTGAAACATGTTTGAGTTAATCATTGTGGTTTATGCTATGAAGGAAAGTTTGAAGACTCAGAATATGATTGATGTTTCTTCTTTAGAGCATGTGCTCATGCTGATCATACCACATGATGGCAAGAGGCCATGTGTGTGTCAGAATGCTGATCAATGGTGGAGCTTTGTATCACAAATTCTGACAATTCCTTTCCTGTGGCCTATTTTTCCGCGCCTTAAAGAGGTTGGTTCCGTGATGGTATATCTGACCTATATTCTTTAAATGACAGAGTCAATTAGAAGAAGGTCATTGTTATGATCCAATCTGTCTGATAACATATATCCTGAATGGAGTTTTGTGGGGGTGATGAGCTGTTTTTCTTCCTTACAATCCTGTTTAGGTCAACAAAAGCTTTTTACTTATGGAAGTAATGCCTATTTCACTCCGATTCAGTTTTAAGCATCGGATGCGATATGGTGCCCAGCGCCAGGCATGACTATTTGTTTGAAAAACATTTCATGTTTCTTGCCTAAAATAAAGCGTCAAAGTATTCTGTCATGTCAGAAGTAAGAGCTTATCTGTCACGGTTACATTATGGCAGTTAAGAAGGATAAAAGTATCTTAATTATTAACAAATGGTCTAAAAATCTATTACTTACTCTGAAATGTCAGCAAAGACACTCCTGTAGACTACAAAAGAGGGACGGAGGGAGATGTTAATTAAAATCAAACAACTTATGCCTTTTGGCATCCTTATCACAGTCTAGATAAGCTATGCTTTTCACCGACAATTTATGCTGGAAAGTCTTTTAGACCTTTGCTTCAGTGCATGTGGGTTTTTCTGCCCCAAAATTCGGCACCTTTTGTTCCTGGCAAAGCTATTTCTTTCCCGAATCCTACATTTGAATGACAAAAAGTTCCAACATATAGTATCTACCTTACTTGCTGCTTTTGTTTGTCCGCTACTTGTAATTGTTGCTGTTTTGTGCTTTCCAGACCTTGGCTAGACAGCAGCTTTGTGAGCATTATGTGCACCAGATGTCATTGCATATTCAGTGTCATGATAACGATCTGCCCAAGGATGTCTCAAATGAGTATCCAAGTTATGCCTGTCTTCTTGGAAACCTGTTGGAAGCTGCTGGTGGTGGCCTGTCTGACGTTGACAGCTCTTTTGAGATGGTAATGCCATAGAACGTAATTGTTATTATCATTCTTTTAGTATCATTCCTGTTTGCAGTTTTGCGCCTTCTTCTCTCCAGCCCGAATGATTGGTGTTTCGGATTTTACATGTGTATGCATTTTAATCTTATCTAGTATCAGTATCTCTCATATAAGGCAGGGCATCATGATAAACTAGTAATGAGATTGATCCATATTTTTAATAAACGCAGTAGCTATTCTTTGAATTGGTGCATTAATTGGTAGGGTTAATTTTAATAGTTATATGGGTTGGTCCAACTTTATAGATTTAACATCAAGCCGCCTTTCAAGAGGCTAAAGAATCTATCTTATGTGGTGGCACTTGTGAGTTAGAAATACCTTATGTTACGCTATGTTTACTCAGACTTGCCAACATGGGGTCGAGTGTTTGGCCCTTTGTTTTAAAAATTTAACCAATATATGGATATGGTCAAAATTTTATAGATGTTGGCCAATTATGTAAACACGGACACAACTTGTTTTTCTCTTTTTCCCAACACTTAACATTTCTGATATAGAATCATTAATATTAACGGTGACCTAGTTTGCATATGGAAGGAAAAATAATCCACAAAGGTGCAACAGGCTTAATGTACCGTTTTACTTTTATAGATTACCAAGCTCCATGTACCATTATAGATTACCAAGCTCCATGTACCAAAAAAAGGAAATTTAAAATACTCCTCTTTATTTTAATTGGACCATTGCGTATTTGCTTCTCTCATGGCTCTCTCCTCTTTTTTCTTCTTCAAAGTCTTTCATTGTCACATTCACTTACTTGATTCCTCTCTCTTCGCGGTCTTAGTTAATGCCGTTCAAATCCAATTTAAGGATATTTTTCGAGTGTTGATGTTGTGCCTGATTTGGCCTACCATACGTGTTACGGACTACCATACATGTTACCCATAGTTCATTCTTCTCTTTTGTTTTATGTTCTTCTTTTTTGCTAATTTTTTTAAAAAAATTTCAGGCTGTTGATTTAACAACTGTGGCAACATCTTTGTTGGAGATGCTCCCTCCTTTAAAATCATCCAATAAAGAAACTAAAGAGAGTATGTTCCTTACCCATTTTCAAGTTTTTGTTTTGCATTAGGATATTAGATGTTCCTCTTCTTGGCATTGTCATTTCACTCCTTTTCAAGTGGCAGGCGCACTTTTTAGTATGCCTTGTTTATATTGATGGTCTTGTAACGCTAAATGTTATTCTGAACTTGAGATCAGACTCTACGATGGAGGACGAGGAGATGATTCCCGTGGAACAATTAAATGGAAGTATTTTATGTGAAGCTTTGGAAACTCAGATAGCTAATGCAATTAATTCGCGGTTTCTTCTTCAACTGGTAAGCTTTTACCATGTGGTTTCTTTTCTTTACATGGGTTATGGACATTTCCAAATGTATTCCCAAATGAATTTGTGATCTGAGTATCCTTGAACAGACGAATGCTTTATTTGGAGGAATAGCTTCTTTTAATGCCATGGAGGACAGTCCTAATGAAAGAGAAGTGATAGCGATAGGAGCTGCATGTGCGTTTCTGCATGTTACATTCAACACTTTACCCCTCGAACGCATGATGACAATCCTGGCATACAGGACTACACTTGTTCCAGTTCTCTGGAATTTTATGAAGCGCTCCCACGAGACTCAGAATTGGGCTATGCTAGCGGAACGATCCAGTTACCTGCCAGAAGGTGCTCCTGGCTGGTTGTTGCCTTTGGCTGTGTTCTGCCCTATATATAAGTAAGTTTCTTTTTCTCTATCTTTTAAACTGGAAAGATCATTTATCTTGGTTTCGTCTATATTGAGGGGCATTTGTACACACAGAGGTAATGGAAAGGAATCAAGAGAGGGATACTTGGGGAACAGAAAGGGATAACCCTTAATTCCCTTATCTGTTTGTTTGAAGTGGAAGGGATTAACAAAATACCCTCCAAAACCACCAACCACAAACCACCATTCCCCCTAATACCATGGGACACCATGTCACCGACGATATCCCAACCCCCTTCGATATTCCCACCAAACCTCCCCCTACCCCGTAGCCTGAAACGATCACTCCTGCCTCACCTGCGAAACACCTGGTTTCCGGCAGCTCCCCCCCCCCCGTTGAAACCCCCGCCTCCATCTCCAAAAGTGCTTCCCCCACCCAAGAAATTCTTTCTAATTATTCGGTAAAAAGGACTGATGTTTTCGTTTTAAAAAAAAGCCAAGAACTGAATTTGACTTAACGGAAAACTCGATTTAGATTTAATTAGTCAATTATCCCTCCTCTCTCCCTACCTGGGTAGCTTCCTCTCCTTCCTCCACTCGACAGCCTTCTCCCCTCCTCAAACATATCTTTCCATCCTCCCCCATCGTTTGCACTTGACACTCTCTCTCCCCCCTCCCCTCCCCTCCCATTCCATCTAACGAGCCTCCTCCGCCTTTACCCCACGTCCTCGCTAAACCAAACCTCACTCTTCCCTCACCTCTTCTTTCCCCCACCTCAACCACACCTCTTTCTTTTCCCTTCCCTTACTTTGACTTTCCATATCTCCCATATAGGCAGCGATTTTCGAGTCCAGTTGTGATGGTGGGAGGGATGGTTGACGTTGGTAGCCGGTGAAGAATACAAGGGAGGGTTAGGGTTAATGGCTACTACTTTTAATAATAAGATGCCAAGTGGTTAATTATAATAATTAAATCTTAAAACAAAGCAAAGATCACGTTTACCGTCAAGTCAAGACGAAATCTTGATTAGCTTTGACGGAAAAGTCAGTTTGGTATCTTTAGACATACACATACTCAGTTATTAGGTACCTTTGGGCAAAAAAATAAAAAAAATAAAACATTTGGTATCAGATTTGCTGACGGCGCAACTTTTAGGTATCTTCTAACAATAAAACCATTTAAAATAGCCGGAACTTGAAATAGATTTGTTCTTGTGTTTCATCTGCCTTTCTTTTATTATCCAGTTTTTTTTTTTTTTTTTCTTTTTTTTGCAATGGACTCTAATTTATTTGCTGTGGTTGACAGGCACATGCTTATGATTGTTGATAATGAAGAGTTTTATGAGCAGGAGAAACCTTTGGCTTTGAAGGATATTAGAGGCTTAATTGTTATTCTCCGACAGGTTACAACTGTATTTATATTTGCGTGCTTCTTTTTTATTTCTTTCGTATATTATAGCCTGTGCATTAACTGCGAGCATTAGGACCACTCTCCATATGACCCTGCTTTATGAATTTAACGTCTTTCTTGTGTTTACTCTTTCCATCTTCCTATATGCTGATGTTTATCTTATGCTAAATTAAGTCAGATAACCATCTCAATTCACCAAAGTTCCTTCACAGTATTTCCCATTAATTGGTTTGTCTACGTGTTGAGACTCCCATTTACAAAACATCTGTCCCATGTATTCAAGGCCGTGCACTTTCTGTTGGTTGACATGAAATGAAAATAATTTTCCATCATCGCAATTTTATAGATTCATTTGGCTTAGGTGGTCAAATGATATCGCCTTTGATCAATATTTTCTTCTAATGTACATTAGTTATGTAATTTTTTTAAATGATAATATGAAAGTTGTTGCTTTGATATATCAAGCATGACACAATGTATATCTGCATATATTTGGATAATAAATTAATCAAATAGGAACAATGAATTTGAGACGAGGTAGTACACGATATGATATCGTTTTGTACATGTGTATCACTCCCTTGGTGTCCCATTAATATTATATCTTACATATAAAAGCAATTATATGTTATATTTACTTTGCTACTAATAATATTCTTAAATTTTATCTCGTCGAGCCTAACTTGAAACCTTGACTCATGTTATGATTTATTTTATTTAATAATTCAGGCTCTGTGGCAGTTGCTGTGGGTGAATCCTGTGAGTCCGTCGAACATGGCCAAATTTTCTTCTGAGAGCTCGGCATATAAGAAGCAGCCATTAGAGTTTCTCCAGTACAGGGTCAGTGTAGTTACGGCGGAGCTTCTCACTCAAGTATGTAGACACTTTACAGTACGAAATTTGGTTATTGACTTATCTTCGAATACTGCTTGCGATTGATGAGTTTGCTGCTAATCTGACAAGATACTTCTGGAACACTTAAATCATAAGCCTGAAGGGATTTCACACTCATTTTCGTGAAAATTTTACGTTTGTTGATATAGTGAGCCACTAACATCTCCTTGAAGCCTTGGGTAGTGTTCTTGCTGCTTTTAGCCACTGTAGCTGTCCATGTTGCATATCCTTTTTCTTCATTTTGTTGCTGGATATTGAATTTATTGTGTTTGGAGACTCGAGTGAGTACAGCAGAGTCCTTGTGATTGTATCATACTCCTACTTAGAAAGGCTCAACATTTCAAAAAAAAAAAAATTTACTTGGGAAAACAATAATAATGCAATTTAAAGTGCAAGTAGGTAGACCTGTCAAACGGGTCGGGCGGGTCGGGTCCCGGGTCGGGTCAGATACGGGTCGGGTTAGGGTCAGAATACGGGTCAAGAAATAATTTCTAATGCCCTTTTTAATCTATTTTTTTAATTAAAAAAATAATTTTTAAAAACGTAAAACATATTTAAAATTAATCTTTTTATCATATTCAACGTTTACATTAATTATATTGACATAATTATTAAACTAAAGTTTTTTTAATCATTATTTTATTATCAAGTATTGTAAAAGTGATATAAAATTGACTCTTTAGTTATGTTTGTAGTTTTTAATAATAAAAAAACATTTTTTTAACAATTTTTTTCAAATATAATATAAAAATATTAATATTTTAATAAAAATCTTGATTTATCTTTGACCCAACGGGTCGACCCGTTCGGGTCGGGTCTTGACCCTAAAATAACGGGTCATTTCGGGTTCGGGTCAAACGGGTCACGGGTCGAAAAACCGGGTTTGTAACCCTAAAAAAACGGGTCGGGCGGGTCGGGGTTTCAGGTCGGGTCGAGTTTTGACAGGTCTACAAGTAGGGCACATGGTTGAGTGTTTACAAAAGACTCAAACAAGGAAAACCTTGAAAAATGGAAACAAGCTTGAATGTAGGACATTTGGTTGACGACAATATTGTCTTTTTGATGCTAAGTGGTTAACCCAAAGGGAATGGTAAGTCTTTATGAATCAGCCCAAAGAAAATTTTCAAGTCTTTATTAAGCGGAGGGAGTATAAGGTTGATGTGTCTTGGAAATTTTTAGTTTGTCTGGGCCTCTAGGGGATCCTCTCTTGCACAAACATCTAGCTACACGTTATTCTTGTTCAGAGTTATTGTTTTCTACTTCCAAGCGTACAGTATGGTTTCGGTCAAGAGTCCGGGTTGTTTCTTCGGGGTTTAGCTTGTGACGGTGTAGACGCTTCATAATTTTTGTCCTGACTGGTTATTTTAGAAGGAATGATAAGAAACGATGTGTGGGATTAATTGACCCCTGAGAGGATTTGCAAGATTGGAATGCTCTTAAGCCAATTTCCAACCCGGCAACCTCAGACGAGTAGTTTTCACCAACAATGGAAATCATATGAATTGCTCCCTCCTTTTCACTATATTCTTATCTTTTGCTTTTTTAACGTCAAAGGTAAATGCATTATATGAAAATCATATTATGATCCATAAATATTGCATTAGTTACCAAAAATCTTTCACAGAATTATATATGTATTGAAGAAAGGCAAAATATAAATGTAAAAAATATGGTCAAATTGTCGTTTGGAGACCAAAAAAATTCAACCAGGTAGATTATAGTGAAAAAGAGGTAGTATGTTTCAAAGATTATCCTAGAGAGATGTTCCTAACGTGATTTGACAATATATCGCGCGATCTCCAAGTGACACACGTTTTGCTAACTAAGGAAGCAAGATATATTTGAGTACCAGTTTCACTGATCAGTTTTTGTAATTGCAGTTGCAAGATTGGAACAACCGGAGGCAATTTGCGTCCCCAACTGACTTTCATGCAGATGGTGTAAATGAAGCCTTTATTTCTCAGGTATTTTTTGCCTTTCAGTAAACTAAAAGCCCCTTGATCTCCAGAAACGGTGCTGTGCCTAGTTTGATTCCTGTATTGTACATCTCCTGCCAGGCTATGCTGGAGAACACCAGGGCAAGAGAAATAATAAAACAGGCTCCGTTCCTTTTGCCATTTACTACCAGGGTTAAGATATTTGCTGTAAGTTATTCTGGATTTTCACGTGTGTGAATTTCTGATATTACTGTTTGCTTAGTTTCTTTTTGGTTAACTTCCATGTCGCTAATTGGAGGTTGTGTAACAAAAATGTAAGCTTTCGTGCCAAACTGCAATTGGAACTGCAATACTTGATGGGTGTTTTGCTAATTGATGGAAGTTGTGCTTTGATCATTTCCGTAAATTATTCGGGTTTACATGTAATAAAGTACTCAAGACTGTAGAGTACTCCTTTGGTCTTTCCTTTCTCACTGACTATGTTGTTAATTATTGAGTACATGAAACTATGAAATAGGTACAAAAATATCCCAGGTTTGAGGGACACGTGTAACTGAATACTGGAACTAAGTAAGTAACTGATTATTAATAACCTAGATTGGCTAGTGAATGGTCACAATGATTAGGAAGTGTATCTGTAATTGTAGTGTGCAAGATGTAAAATTTGGAGTAGCCTCCAATTAAGTACTATATATGGCTGCTAAGGTTAGGTTGGGGCCTTGTTTCCGACCCGACACTTAAATGAAATATGCATCCAACATCTACCAATTCAACATTTCTCGTAAAGAAAGGCTTGCATGACAAGGGAGGGATTGGTCCTCAAAAGAAATAGCATGATTTTTGACAATTTTGTTAACGAGTCTGAGTAGCATAGCACAGAGGTACTCGGGGTGAATATTCTTATGTAATGTTAGAGATTAACTGATTTTAGCAACTGGTTCGATTCACTACAGTATGTTAGTCTGCTGATCTCCATTGGACGCCAAGTACAATATTATACAGAATTAAAAATAGTCCTGTCTATTCGTTTATTAGGTTAGTCTCCTTATTTACACAACTTAAGTAATGCTTCAAGGAAGGATGGTTGGATTCAGTAGCTGATATTTTGAAACATTGTCGAAAATTCATGCTGATTAGTGAAGCTCTATCGATTACAACAGGGTTCTATATTCTTGGGATATTTAGCACTTTTGATTTTGCTGGGCTTTAAATACCCTATTATTTTCTCTGTTTGAGTTAGAAGATCTTTTTTCTGTTAAGGTATATGTTTATTTACGGGCGGCATTTATACACAGTATCTTTCTGTGTTTCAACAAGTGTTGTACTTTGATATCTTGTTTGTATGTCATTTCATCAGTCACAATTGGCTACAGCAAGGAAAAGAGATGGTTCTCATGGAGTGTTTACTAGGAATCGTCTCAAAATTCGGCGAGATCATATCTTGGAAGATGCTTTTGATCAATTAAACACTTTGTCGGAGGAGGATCTAAAAGGATCGGTAACTGTTTACATGCACCTTATAAGTCGTACTGTCTATCACCTAATAGATTGTTAGCTTTTCTTATAAACTCATCTTATCGTAGCATCAAGAAATGGTACTTTTCTTAGGAGTAATTAGTTCATAACTCCTACCTTTTCTACACGCGTTTTCCAAAAATCCTACCTATTCTAATCTTCTTCAGTATCGCTGCCTTTTTATAACATGTTCTTCAAATTTTGCAAGAAAAAATGTTTTAGCACAATAAGGTATTCCCTGGTGATAAATAGTCACGGATAGTCTTTCCTTCTCACCAAAATTCACTTCTAAGCATGCATAAAGATCATTCATGATTGATATTGACCAGAAAATGTCTTTTTTCTTTGTCAAATCTGACTTTTTGTAGGAGGCTTGGAGGGAAGCTCAGAAAAAGTGTGTTTTTTTTAAATTTTTTTTTTTTTTACAAAACAGGATTTTTAGATAATCTGTATAGAAAAGGTACCATATACTCTTATACATAGAAAGGGGGAGGGTATCTGTTACTTTTATACATATCCCGCTTTCTTCAACATTTTCTAATCCTCTTATTTTTCATTTTCTAGATTCGTGTAACATTCATCAATGAACTTGGGGTAGAGGAAGCTGGAATAGATGGCGGTGGAATATTCAAAGATTTCATGGAAAACATCACTCGAGCTGCTTTTGATATACAATATGGATTGTTTAAGGTTGTCATTCCTAGAGTTCGCCTTTCTACTATAGAATCCCCAACATTTTTTGTTGCGTGCATGATTTCTGACATGAGAAATTGCTCAAAGACTCAGGAGCTATCACATAAATGTTGCAATATCATAATCTTTTCAATGTTACTATTCATTACTTCAGTTTTTGGGAATTTTTTAAACATGTTCTAAACCAAACACAGATTTTCCTGGTGTCTTAATTGCATTTTCTTTTTCTTTAAAGTATCGTTCTTGTCTGGCTGTTTCTTCATATCTCATTTGATTTCTGATAGTATGAAAGCAAGACTATTAGTTTGTTTAGTGGCCAGTGATGATCTTTCAGTGAAACTTTAATGATTTCTTTTTTGCGTGCTTGCATTTAATTTTGCTTGCTTGGCATGGTGTGATGTATCCAGGAAACTGCTGACCATCTCCTCTACCCCAACCCGGGTTCAGGATTAGTCCATGAGCAGCATCTCCAATACTTCCATTTTCTGGGAACAATTTTGGCAAAGGTAAAGTTTGCAACTTGAAGTTTTACAATGAAACTCTTAACTGATTTCTAAGTTTCAACGCACATATAGAAGTTTCTTGTGAAACCAGGCGTATAAGCTCTTTATATGATGTGTGTCCTTGTCTAATATGTATAGCTAGAGGGCATGACTAACATTTGATGCATCAAAGAATGGTTGAAACCATGGTTACCGTATTCACTATGAATACGTCCTTACCTATTCGCGATTCGCTCTTATAAAATGTATTGTTATATGTATTTTCAGTAAGCGACGAGACAGAATTCGCATTTAGCGATTCGCGATTCGTTGGGTACTTGAGCGAATCCGGTAGCCCTGGTTGAAACAGTTTGGTTGGCATTTGCACTTCAGTTCTGACTGCTGCCGCTTTTTTTCTTCTAATTTGCTGCTTGGATGTTGAAAGGTGAACTGGACTAGAAAATCAATCGGAATTTCTCTCCATGCACATACATCATAACATAGCAAGAATTCTCTATTCCAACACAGTTTTTCTCTTTACTTTTGTAAGCCTACAATTATCATATACATGGAATCTAATGGAGACCTTTTATAATGTGCTGCTCCACTCACGCGCCAATCAATCTGTGTCACAGACCGCCATTGACAATAAAGCCTGACTAGAATGTCTTGGCCCAAGATACTGTAGGTTCTACATGCTATATAACATCATCTGTATAGATTTCTCCATCGCAAAGGTCCAACGAAATTCTCATACCTTCTGTAGAGTTCTTGTCTTCTATGTACCATGCATGTTAAGGCATAAGCTTTGGTGGATGTGCTACTGAATTTCTGTAAGAAATAATTGCATGTGAACTTGCCCGAAATGCCAGTTGCTAAACACTAATATTCGAATGTCCTATCAAACTGATAGTATTCACTTATTGAGTTATCATCAAAGTTTCTCGCAAGTGAAGAGTCTTCAGAATTTCTCGAATGAGAATAAAATGTTTAAAAATCTCATTCATGTAGCTTCTCTTTTGACGTTTTTGTAGTATATCATTGGAGTTTTTAGGTTGGTTGTCTTAGACAACGGTTTGGCTGCTCTCTCCTATTTTCTCAGAAAATCCATGTATACCTCTTTGTTTATTGAGGCTGCAACTTTAAATGTGAAAAGTTGTTTGGCCGAAAGCAACATTTAGTGCATGATATCAAAACCTCTCTAAATGCCTCTTCTTAGAATTACAAGCCCAAATTCCAGAAGTTGATCTCTTCGAATGGCGGTGAAAGGTTCCCAAATTTGGTTCAACGTGATTGGGAGAATATGATTTGGAGTGATGATAATCTTTAGTCACAAACTATTGAGGCCTTTTCGAATGTAGTTACTTTATGGAAGGCTTGTCTAGTACTCTAGGGTTCGGTTTTTTAGGAATCTATGGTTGATCCTAAAACCTGCCTTTACTTGCATGACTCTCTCTTAGATAAGATTCCCACTATAGATATGGGGCAAAAGACAGAAATTCCTCCTTGTGAAGCTGTCTTTGGGCAGCTAGTTGCCTTTTTTGTGGTATTTGCACCTCTCTTGTTTAGGATAGTTTTGGTTGAAGTATCAAGTTTCAAAGACGGCTATTGTGTCTTGGAAAGGGTAAACAAGATATCTTTGATTATCAACGTGTCGAAAACTGTATGTGATGGTGCATAAGAAATGGAAGAAACGAATAGATGTTTTGAGGGTACAATGTCTCTTTACAGCTTGAGGTTAGGTCATCTTGTCAGGCTATATATATTCGTTCCTGTTGGAAGAGGAGGATGAAAAATTGTTGGATTAGCGACATTGGAAGATGGTTTCATTAAATATTTGGTGTACTTGATTATGCATTTAGAATTCCAATTCCTTTATCGGAGTTGTCATGTAGTTGCAAATCTAGTGCTTCACTCACTCGAATATTGATTAACTCTCAAATGTTTGTTTGACTTCACTCTCTCGAGTCTATTGATTAACTCTCAAATGTTTGTTTGACTTCACTCTCTCGAGTCTAGCCTCTTCTTCAGTTGTTGATGGCCAGTGATTTGCTTGATTACGTAGGTTCTTTATACTGCTTTATTGTATGCTCTTGTGTTGTCACAGGCAATGTTTGAAGGAATTCTTGTGGATATACCGTTTGCAACATTCTTCTTGAGCAAACTGAAACAAAAGTAAGGCCCTAACTGATCTTATTATTCTTTTGCATCAGATAAAAATTTCACCACTTCTTTTTTTATCCTATTAGCTTTACTGACTGTAGATGCATGTTGTTGCTGACAAGGTATAAAAATGCCCTTGTTATGTAATAGGATTCTCAGGGTCGCGTTACATAATTTCCCATTATGTAACAAATCATAGAGAAATCCCTATTTGCGGCCGCATCAACCAATATTTCTTAATATATTGTGTTTAAGTCACCGCTATTATTTCTTAATATATTGCCGATAAGTCACCCCTTAATATATTGCCTTTAAGTCACCAATACCAACCCATTATTTTTATGAGAAATGTGGACGAAAACACAAGGAAATACTCCTTATTCTAAGTAAACCTCCCCATTTCCCTTTTCGGAAAATTCAGGTTATCTTCCCTATTTCCCTATTTGGGAAATTTTGTATGGTCCAAATTTAATTGTTTGTGTAGTGTGTTTGTGTGGTCCATATTCACTCCCTTAATCCTTGTGCCTGTATGATTGGAGAGGTTTACTTGGAATAGGAGGGAGTATGTATTTTTTGAAAATGGTGTCTAAATTTTTGTGGAAGAGGTTTTAAGAGAGAAGATAGACGACAAATATGGAAAATGAACTCAACTTTCATTCTTCTGAAGTGAAGATTAATGCATTGTGTATATGCTTTTGTAATTACAACCACATTGGCTGCAACCCATGACATCCAGCACTGCATTTTGCTATACCACTTTTTATATCGTGGTTGGGTGCTTTTGCTGTAAAGCTACAGCTGAAGTTATGCAACTGCAGCATACAGCAGTGTAATAAAAAAACTTCAATTTTATTCCTTGATGTTGCAGTTAGCCAATGTACAAGGGGTAGGTGAGTGAAGTTTTCCCTTCAATTTTTATCGGTGACCCCATCTCTAATAAATTCAAATTTTCATTTGTTTCAGGCATAACTATCTAAATGACTTGCCTTCACTTGATCCAGAGTTGTATAGACACCTTCTATTTTTAAAGGTACTGCATGTTGATCTTAGCTATTGTGATGTCCTGCTTCATCATGTTGCTTAAGTTTGATTATTAATATTGTTATCAATATTTTGACTCTTCTCAGAGATTGTGTTTTAATGTTTTTTCTTTTAGTTATAATTTTTTCTGATTGTTCCCAGTCTCAGAATCCTTATTTCTTGGTTTTGAATTTTGTTATATAATGAAACAAAGCAAACCTGCTGGTTAACTGTCTGTGCTTCTTATGCTATAAAGCATAAAGTATTCCCTCATTTCCACTCATTGTATACATTTGAGTTTTGCACCTTGTTTAAGGAACACTGTTATTCAACATCCCACATTTGTCCCTAAATACCCTCAAACCTAACACCAGCTCCCCACGACCACCCCTCTCCCCACCACCCCTCTTCCCACTGCCAACTTGCATCATCACCATTCCCTCGGCGGCTACCTCACCCTCACGTGGACCTATCACCCGAGAAGTTGGTCGCAGGTGAACCCATAAGACCCATTACCATTGCCAGCTGCCTTCCCTCCGCTGCTCCTGACCGGCAACGACCCTTCTCCTCCATCAACCTCTTTCTTCTTCTCCACACTTGCCTTCTTGTCTGCTTTCTTCCCCACCCACCTGACGATGTCTACCCCTTTCACTGGAGCATTGTCTTGAGTTGATGTTCCACGCCACCCAAACCTTAACTCGTGGCGACTAGGTGAGAAAAGAAATGTTGTCGCATTTAACGCTGGTGTGGAGGAGGTTGATGTGCGACAATGGTGGTGGGGATGAGGGGGAGGATGGATGTTGAAGAGCTGCTAAATGGGTGGTGATATGACAACGGTGGTGGTAGTTTGTGGGTGCCGATGTGCGACAATGGGTGGTACTTTAGTGGTCGTGGTTTAGGTTGAATGTTAATACTTAATAGACGAGTAGGATGGTGGTGACGGTCTAGCTGGTGATTGTGGTGGGTAGTGGGCTGTGTCGTCGATGGTTCAGGTTCATATCATCATAGTGGTGGTGGGTTGGTGTGAGGTGGTTGTGGTGGGTGCTGGGTTGGTAGGGATAGAGAAGGTAGAGAAGGGTATAGATTAAAGGGTAACACCTATAACTTGCCAAATAAGGAAATGTATACAATTGAGTAGAAAAACCCAAAATCTTATACGTATACAATTGCGTGGAAAGGAGGGAGTAGTAGTTAGTGAGTTTTAACTCAAGGACTCAAGGATAGGCCATGTCTTTTTGTGCTTTTAAGTTTTAACTCAAGGATAAGGTTGCGTATAATCGTATGTCCAATCTTTCCATTGTTATGGTGAATGGTGATAACAATTTTTTGGTGATAAGTACATGTTTGACCAAGGATAGGTACTCTGACAGTCAATATTATGTAAATATTGGTTGTGTTGATTCCTCCGCATATCCTAACAAAGGGTGAAACATGACCAACGTTATCATATGCTTTCATTTCCCTCCAATCTTGTCTATGTACTTCTTTCTAGAACCCACTTCTGTACATGAAATAATGTTGAAGATGGGTAAATCTATGCTATTGGTATTGGTAGGGTATAATCGTGAACTATGTGAAACTAATGATGTTTGAAGTTCATTGGTTCTGAGAGCTCGTTAATTGGAGGTTATTTCTTTGGGGAACAATAATAACATTTTGTTCCGAATGGATGTATACAGTAATTTAACCTCAATAGAAAGCCCTTGGGTTTCCTTCAATTATAAATTGCTCCATTATGACATATCAGGTGGGAAACAAGAAATGTGGTGTTGAGACTTCATGAACAAAAAAATGTGTTTTCTGTGGTGAAATTGTATCTTGGAGGCATGGACATCAATGCGGGAGTATTTTAAGTAAAATTACAGACAAGTCTTATTTTGCATTTTCCATTCTGTGCCATAGGCAGGTCATGCTGAATATTGATATTTAACATCTATGGTCCAAATGGCAATAATCTGGAAATGTGTGGCATTTGGAGATGACGTTAGTGGTTCTCGCCCTTCTGACGTAATGACTGAGCAGTCATAAAAATTTGATGCCAAATCCCATGTCGTTCCTGATTTAGTCATATGCTTCTGACCCAAAATATTCGGTTTCGCCATGAATTCCCTTTGTCTGATTATTGAAGCTTTAAAAACATTTTGGTGCATAATTTGTATGTTTTATTGCTTTTGCCGCGCTCTCTTCTTGAGGACCACATCCCATCCAAAGGCTCTATCAAACTAATTTTATTGGTTAGTTTGTACAATTTGTCTGATTTAAACGTATTTTAATTCTTAATTTTTTTGCAGCATTATCAAGGTGAAGTTTCAGGCTTGGAATTGTACTTTGTCATTGTAAATAACGAATATGGGGAGCAAACAGAAGAAGAGCTTATTCCTGGAGGGAAGAATATTCGTGTTACAAATGAGAATGTGATTCCATTTATCCACCTGATAGCAAACCATCGTTTAAACTTTCAAGTAATGTCTTGCGAATTTTTATGTTCATGTTTAAGCCTCTTCTTCAACTTTTTTGGTCTAGTTTAAAAAAAGTCATCACACTTATGAAAATTGAAAACTGTTGCTATCAGATACGGCAACAAAGTTCTCATTTTCTCCGAGGATTTCAGCAACTTATACTGAAGGAATGGATTGATATGTTTAATGAACACGAGCTCCAGGTACTGCTTTTTCTCGGAGACTAGTGTTTCCGTAACTCACGCCTTTTTCCTTTATTTCTTGAGTAGATTATTCTCCTTTCTGATTATTGTGGTGATTGTATTCAGAGTAGAATTTACGTTGTTTTCTCGCTTAATGTCGTGAAATGACTAGTTATTTTGTATGGTCAATTTGGTAGCTGTGATGCGAATAGCAGAGTCTCACTGAACTTTCTGCACTTAGTTATTGTAATTGGGTTGATGCAATTATGGGTTCCATTTTCGTTACGGGTCTGGCTCTATGTAAGATTGTGTACATCCAACCCAGCCATCCGGCGCTCTTACTTCGTCATGTATACGACAATACGACACATCAACATATAAGTAAATTTAGAAATTCGGCAAGTGAATGTAAAAATGAAACGTGGCAGTTAAAGCTAGTGTTGACCAGCGTGTCATGATTCACAGAGCGCCATGGGTCATGATACAGCTTTGAATATAAACTTCACTGGCTTGGGGGAATTTATGTTGCTCTGTATGTTAATGTAATAGAAATAGCTAATTTAAGACTTGTTTTTGTCAAGCCGGTACTTGTATGTAATTTGATATAGTTGTAAAAATTCTTTTGCTTTCTGCTGCTGACATTGGAAACTTGACTTGCGTTGTTGGCTGGAATAATGACTTTGGTCGTGTTTGGCAAAAGAAAAGTCATCATATAAAAAAATATTGCTTCTTATACTTTGAAAATGGATATCAAAGTACATGTTAGGTAGTATCTGACCCCAAATCGCTAATCTAATTGTATATATAGACTATTAATATGTGTTGGAATTTAGAACATAGTACTAAATATGGCCCAGTGTCATCGCATGCCGCGTTGTAAGGTATTGAAGGTATTCGAAGGGGTCACAGAACTCATCTTTGCCTTGCTGTTTTGCGTTAATCTTTTCACTATTTTTGTTTTGTTAGTTACTTGAACTGTTGTACCCTTTTGCTGATGTCGTACCCCTCTCATGTCAAACCTCTTTCTTCAGTATGTTGCTGAATATTTTATTTGAGACCTTGTGCCTAATTATATTTGCTGTATGGGAAACAAATATATTTGCTGTATTGGAAACAAATAAAGTTCCTCCCAGTCCCAGTGATGCATAGATCAGATTTAACAGCAGAAAATTTAAGTGAGAGCAGAATGGGTTCTGGATTAATTCTACTCTCCTTTCTCTACTAACGTTTTTTTAACTTAGGGTGTCTGCATATATTTATTTATTTGCTTGTTTTCTTGACCGTTGTACAGATTCTAATATCGGGTTCACTTGATGGATTGGATATTGACAATTTGCGTTCTCATACCCAATACTCAGGCGGATATCATGCGGTAGGTTTCCTATGTTACACACTTACTCCGCTCTTTTATGTTTGGAGAAGTTTCAGTATAGACAAATTATTTAATAACAAAAGAGCCTCAATCCCATAACGATTTGGAGTCGCCAACATTTGAAATGTCAATGATGGGTAAAATAGATAGAAAGTTGAAGAAATGTATAAATAAATGATTGAAAATAGCTACCATTAAGAAAATAAAAGTAGAATCAAATGTTAAAATCCTCCAGAATGTCGGAAATGATATTGGAAAGGAGATTTGAAGGAAAAAAAAAGCGAGAATAGTTAGCAAAATAGAAAAGGCATGAGAAAAATAAACAGACGTATGTAGCCGCTGCTCCAAATTCCAATGCTCCATCATTGTTAGTCTTACTCAGGGTTACTGGATTTGCTCCATATGGTTGCGAATTGACGCGCGTATCGATTCGCGATTCGTTTGCGTATCAGTGCTCTAGGATTCGCTAACCAGTTCATATAATTCACGTATCGCTGAGTTTTAAAACTGTATCACATTCGTCAAAAAGATTCTCTAAACTTACATGTAAGACTTCAAGGCACATAAGTTTTTGCAGTGAAAAGCTACTTGTTCCAACTTCTAACTTTCTAAGCATTGATATTGACCTGATTTTAGAACAAGATGAAGATGAAGAGTTCAAAGCATTTCCAGAAAAAAAAAAATAGAGAGAGAGATAGAGACGACGGAACTAAAATTTTAAAGAAGATGAAAAGACTATTATTTTTTATGAAATAAGATAGAAGAGGATGAAAAGGCACGTTTTCTAGAATTCTATCTTGAGACTTGAACAATAAAAACAATTTTTTAGTTGTTTTTTTTTCATCGGTCTTTACCCTATAGTCTTCTATAATTATCAATGATGATTTCCTATGCTATAAACGGGATGTTTGGTTGAGTGATTTGAAATGGAATGGAATGGATGGAGTCCATTCAAGTGTTTGTTTGGGTGATTTTGGAATGGAGCTAGAATGCATCAAGTATCTAACTCCATTCCAACCCCCTAGAATCTCATTCCCTACCTGTACCTAAGTTTCCAACTCCATTCTCTTCTAAAGTATAAAAGATTATCAACCAAACAACTATAGTGGTATGGGTATCTAAACCCACACCTCCAAGTATCAAACTCTAATCCATTCCATTCTACCCTAGTGAACCAAACGACCCCTTCAAAATTATTTAATAATATATCCTATCATTAAAAATCAAGTGTATTAATTATTAGAGAACATTAAGATTATTGTATTAGATAATATTAGGAAACATATTATCATTAGATAATATATTAGTTGGGATATTATCATCAAGAATATTCCTAATGATATTATCCTAACTAATATATTATCTAATGATAATATATTTTCTTATATATTCTCTAATACAATA
Source organism: Silene noctiflora (assembly GCA_009801015.1). Classification (NCBI taxonomy): domain Eukaryota; kingdom Viridiplantae; phylum Streptophyta; class Magnoliopsida; order Caryophyllales; family Caryophyllaceae; genus Silene; species Silene noctiflora. Next base: position 142,771 of record VHZZ01000863.1, read on the forward strand.
ATCTTAACTAATATATTATCTAATGATAATGATAATATATTTCTTATATATTATCTAATGATAATATATTTCATAATATTCTCTAATACAATAATCCTAATATTCTCTAATAGTAGTATTACGAATTGCATATTGGCGAACACAAACTCTTAAAGAGAAACGGTCTCTCATTAATGTTAGTGAGATACCTCTCTCATAAGAGGTCGTTATTAGTTTTATTTTATTTTTACCTTTTTATTTTTAGTTAGTTTTTAGTGTAGCGAATTGTGAGCTTTGTAATATGCTCAGCGAATTGAATGCGCTAAATAGAGCGAATCACTAATTCGAATTGCGAATTCTTATCGTGCGTATTGCGAATCAGGGGGTTACCTGACTCTTACTTAGCTGTGGACGAACTATAGCTACATTTAATTACTTCTTTTTCTGATGATGAGAGGAGATGCAAACAGTGCATGAGAAAATAAATATTGCTCGAATAAGTATTGCTTATTGGCAGTATTTTCCAAGGGGTTCCTAACGGTGGTTCCCAATTGAAAGAATTTGCCTTCTTTCCCATTTTCATGTCTCTATTTCTCACAGCCTCTTTATTTGACACATCAGCTATAATCATTTAATAAATTTGTGCTAATCTCATAAGAGGATGATATGCCGGAAGATAATGATAATGTGACACAAAATGAGAGAGTCCACTCTCATCAAAATGTGTTGATACATCACCTTTGCTAGATGGCTTTGAGAAGAGCAATATGCAATCAGCCAATTTGGTGGAAAATAACTTATTGATTGTGTTGGCACTTGGCAGGAGCATTATGTTATCGAGATGTTCTGGGAAGTTCTCAAGAGTTTATCTCAGGAAAATCAGCGAAGATTTCTCAAGTGAGTAAAATTTCAGATGGCCTCGTGAAGTTAAGTTATGTCTGGTTGCCGAGTGGTCAAGATGTCGCTCAAAGCAACAAAAATAAAATGTTTTGGAAATAAGTCTGTTCTACTTGTTTTCCTCTGTTATTTTCAGAGAATTCAAAAATGCATATTTTCCGATTAAAGTGCAGATTGCCGTAGAGAAAGTAACTATTTCATAAATATAAAAAGGTTGTCTGAGTTTTTTCCAGGAGTTCAAAAATGCATATTTTTCCAATTAAAGTTCAGATTTCCGTAGTGAAAAGTAACTACTGTATTTCGTAATTAACACAAAAAACACTTCAGTTCAGAAAAATATTAGGTGAAAAGTTGCCTAACTATGTGTTAGCCTGTAAAATTGTCCATCTTACATTCTCTCTTTTTCAAAGTAGGTTTCATATTTTCTTCTTTCGTTTTTTCCTTTCCATTTTTTCTCACTGTTGCCTCTCATTAGTGTGTATGTACAACGATCCATCTTAGCTATCTTAGCACCTCAAATCATTTTTCGACCAAGGTTATTGTTGTACCTATTATGTTAATAAATTACGACAAGGGTTTCTAATTGTACAAGATCACTTGTAGATATCTCTAATATTACTATCATGTATATTCATATGCTTACCTAGTTATCCCAGCCCCGTTATTTAGTTGCTGAGACGTTGCAATAACATTCTCCCCTACTGTGCCTCTCAGGTTTGTGACTGGATGCTCCCGTGGACCACTTCTGGGATTTAAATCCCTAGAGCCTCAGTTTTGCATACAGAGGTATTGGTTTTCTAGAAATGATCCATTTTTGTTTCTTTCGATAGCTTATGTGTCTTCTTTACTGGATTGTGGATTTACATGTCTTGTTATGTTTGTTGTATAGAGCTGCTGGGAGTGCTTCAGAGGAAGCTCTTGAACGCTTGCCAACATCGGCAACTTGCATGAATCTTTTGAAACTTCCGCCATATAGAAGGTTCGCTTTTAACTCGAGTCTTTGCCTTGGCTGCGTCATATTTATAGCAACATGTATATTACGTAGGAGATTCACCAGATGCAGTTTCCCCTTTTTCTTTATGCCTCAGCGATTTCAAATTGTTAAAATCCATATGGGCTAAGCATTTTAGGACATGAACCTGGTATTATATATTGGATGTTAATACATAAAGGATTTTCAGCTCATTGTGTCGATGTTGCCAATATATATATAGACTGCAAAAGTTACCTGATAATTGACCGTATTTGACTGTTACATGACCGATACGATTCCCAATACGACATATAATTGATGCGATGAACCCCAACATTGAACGCGTCAACTTCACTGCATCATGGTACATAATCGCGACCGTTTTCGATTCCACGATTTAATACCGTGAGTGAATGTATCCTATTTCCCATAGGTTTGGTTGGAACAAGTTAGCGCAATTAGACGCGTCAACCCCTTCACAGAGTATGTACAACCAATTTCAAGATTCGCTGGGGTTGAGGGAATTTAATAACCTCGACTAAAACCATTTAACTGTCTAAATCACAGTAGGCAACTTTTCTGTGTTACATACATAATATAAGCCCTTGCATTTTTCATGTATTTTTTAACATAAATTTTCACACGAGTTATTCTTTTGATAAAATAGCAAGGAGCAATTGGAGACGAAGTTGTTGTATGCTATAAATTCAGAGGCTGGATTTGACCTAAGTTAATGAAGCATTATCTTGTGGAACATCATTGGCAAGTCGCATTGCTGAAGGGTAGGATGCTCTTCATCGCTAATTAATACTTCAGTCGTAGCTGCCAGAGTGGAGAGCCTGAGCATGTTCAGACGCTCATGTTGAGGAATGCAGAAAGGGAAAACTGAACACATCTGGGAGTCTAGGACTACACGAGGAACCATTGTAGATATATGTATATCGCCAACTTGCCGATTTATGTACATATAAATGTCTGAAATAGATTTCTAGTAAATGAAGCATCCTTAAAATTGTATGATATGGTGCCTTTTGCCTTGCACCTTTAACCATTCTTCTCCTATCAAACTGGATTATATGATTACGGCTAATGATCTAATGCTGCTCACCGACAGGCTTAACTGCCTTGGACTAGTGTAATTTCTGTCATGCAACCATGACTTATAAGCTATGATGTTTTAAGGTAATATGTACGGCTTTGGTTGGGCGTTTTTAGGTCTGCCTTTTCTTGATGTGTGCTATAACTGAGTCTGGGCAAATTGGGTTTCTGCTGTTTGAATTTGGTCCTTCCTTTGTTTAGGTTTGGACCATTTCAGGCTTGATCTATTATCGGGTTTAGCAAAGTTTGGACTTGGTACAACTGTACAAGAGAGATTTTACGAAGCTGTTTCTGCATTAGGCCAAGTCATCAGGATGCCATACTCTGACCCGTTCATTGCATTTATTCGTGTAGGTTTGTTTGGGTAGAAAAGGCGAATGGAAGGGTTAATGTTTTCTCTCTAAATATCTAGAGATATTAGAATGTCTTAATGAGAAAAATGAAAAATTGAATTTTCCTCATCTTTAAATCAATAGAAACCTTTCATGCTACTAAGATCCCTTACCAAACAAAGGAAATCATCCTGAAATGAAATGGGGGCAATAAAAGTAAGATGCAGGAAAAGCGATTTCAACTAACACTTTTAAAGTATCAAGCGAATATATAATATTATCCTATTTTTTCCTTTTCTACTTTTTAAAAACTTGCTTGCTCATTAGACACTTCTCCTAACCAGTCGTCCCGTATCCGACATGACACTCGTCGGACACGCCTAAATGTGTCGAATACCTATAAATAAGGAATGAGATGTTGAAAGACGGAAAGAAATTGATTAGAAGACGGGTTGAGTGGGAAATGAGAATAGGTTGTCAAATTCAAATTTTACCTTTAATTATTTAAATTTAAGGTTTTTCTCCCTTGTGCCCCTGAAGTTTTCACTTTTCTAAGTTGTACCCTTGCATTTGACAGAATACTAATTGTACCCCTAAGTTTCATTAGTTGTTCCCAAACG
>VHZZ01000863.1:149050-169209 GCA_009801015.1 Silene noctiflora
AAAACACTAAAAAATGGCGATGGCGAGCATAACACGAAGGAAGTCAATCCTATTAGCTAAAACCCTCCTCTACAATCCATGCCTTTCTTCCTTTACTCGTCGTTTCTCCTCTGGATCCGATGAAAACGACGTCGTCGTCGTCGGTGGTGGTCCCGGTGGTTATGTTGCCGCCATTAAAGCTGCTCAATTAGGTCTTAAAACTACCTGCATCGAAAAGCGTGGTACTCTCGGTGGTACTTGTCTTAATGTCGGATGTATTCCATCTAAGGTAGTATCATTACCGATTTCATTCAATTTGATTGTTTTTGGGTAATTTTGATTGTTGTTTTGTCATTGTAATTATTGATGTTTTGATTGGAAAATTCTACTATTTGTGTTTTATGCGCGCTTTACAGTTGATTGAATAATGAATCCGTAACCGATATCGAGAATTTTGATTTAGTCATTTAGAAAGTTATTAGCTCTTCGGATGATGTTGATTGTGTTTGATTGTGGATGGTTAATTGGATTACTAACTGTGACCGCACCGCTTTTGTACTTCTGGTTTATGATTCCTGCAATACTGGTTTATTTAAATTTTCTCATTGGTGCTGCACTAATTAGTAAGCATGAATTATTTAATGTTTGCTAGTTTACGATTCCTCCAATACTGGTTTTTTCTGGCTGTCTGTTTTGTATATCAACATATTGACAACCGAATGAAAGTGAATTAGTTTAGGTCTGTTGCCATCAACAACTAGCAATATGAAACTGGGTAATTAGTGGTAAAGTTGTTTATTTGTAGCTACTTCATTCGATTTCTAACGTTCGCTGAATCAGAATTTGTAGTTAGGGGGTTAAAAACCGTGGTTGGAGTCTTGTAGAAGGGGTGCGAAATTTGTAATGCAATTAGGAAAAAGGGGAGAAAATATCGTAAATTTTAATGAAATTTTTTCAGATTTTTCCTTGCCCTTACTAACCCCCTTGGATCCGCCACTAATTTACTAAGCATGGTTTTTTAAGGCCTTTGCGCATCAAGAGCTAGCGATAAGAAATTGGTATTCTTGTTTGTAGTGGATGTGGAAGGTTGTGACTTGCAATGGTTCTCCTAAATTTTGTTTGTTTGATTTTTTATCTAAGGCTCGTCTCGAACTTATATAACATTAGTTGTTCTTATATAAGATGCAACAAGCATCCTGAGAGACTGTCTTACACGAGAGATCTTTTATTAGCATTATTGAGAAACTGTCTCACATGAGAACTTGTGTTTGAGATGAATGTACAACAATGTGACCGTCCACAATCCTTTTTATTTCTTTAATTATGTACCATGATCTAAATGTGTTGCCTTGTAATTCAGATGTTCCATTGTAATTTGTGAGATGTTCGTATAGTAGTAAACTCTATTTTTCACAAAAGTTATTCATGCTTCGTTCCTCAAAACATTTTTACTCGTAAGAGCATTCAGACTTTTATGTAAGAAACCTTCATTGATACTATTCTTTTTGTTTTTCAAAAAATGTAAAGGGAATATTTAAGAAATGCAGAGTAAATGAAGATACAGAGCTTATTTTGAATACCAAGGAAGGCAAAATATATGTTGCCTACCACTTTTTGAGACATTTGATTTATTTGTCAGGCACTCCTTCATTCTTCTCACATGTACCATGAAGCAAAGCATTCTTTTGCTAATCATGGTGTGAAGTGCTCTTCTGTTGAGATTGACGTAGAGGCCATGATGAACCAAAAGGACAAAGCTGTGGGGAATCTAACACGGGGAATTGAAGGTTTGTTTAAGAAGAACAAAGTAAACTATGTCAAGGGCTATGGAAAATTCATCTCTCCTTCTGAAGTTTCTGTCGAAACCCTTGAAGGCGGAAGCACTCTTGTCAAAGGCAAACATATAATTGTTGCTACTGGCTCCGATGTTAAGTCTCTTCCTGGTATTGAAATTGATGAGAAGAGAATTGTTTCATCGACTGGAGCTTTGGCCCTAACAGAAGTCCCCAAGAGATTAGTGGTGATTGGTGCCGGCTACATTGGGCTCGAAATGGGATCTGTATGGGGAAGGCTGGGTTCCGAGGTTACTGTTGTTGAGTTCGGTGCTGATATTGTTCCTACCATGGATGGTGAAATCCGCAAGCAGTTCCAACGCTCCCTTGAGAAGCAAGGAATGAAGTTCATGCTGAAGACCAAGGTCCTCGGCGTTGATGCATCTGGAGATACACTCAAGCTGACACTTGAGCCTTCATCTGGAGGTGAGCAGACCACTTTTGAAGCAGATGTTGTTCTTGTGTCAGCCGGTCGAGTCCCATTCACCGAGGGGCTTGGGCTTGATGAACTCGGCGTGGAAATGGACAAGATGGGCCGTATCCTGGTCAACGAACGATTTGCCTCTAACGTACCAGGGGTTTTTGCAATTGGGGACGTGATCCCAGGACCTATGTTGGCTCACAAGGCCGAGGAAGACGGTGTTGCCTGTGTCGAGTTCATTGCAGGAAAGGAAGGACACGTGGACTATGACTTGGTTCCGGGAGTTGTATACACTCACCCTGAGGTGGCCTATGTCGGTAAGACCGAGGAGCAGGTTAAGAGCCTTGGTGTGGAGTACAATGTGGGCAAATTCCCATTCATGGCAAACAGCAGAGCTAAGGCAATCGATGATGCAGAAGGCCTGGTGAAGATATTGGCAGAGAAGGAGAGTGACAGAATTTTGGGGGTACACATCATGTCACCGAATGCTGGCGAGCTTATCCATGAGGCGGTTTTGGCATTGCAATATGGAGCATCTAGCGAGGATATTGCACGCACTTGCCACGCTCATCCTACTATGAGTGAGGCCGTGAAAGAAGCTGCCATGGCCACCTACGACAAACCCATCCACATGTAAAATGCAATCTCTCTTCTGTTAGGCGGTATTCGTTTACTGGTATATGAGATTTTTGTTGACAGATAACAGTATCTGATACTCACTGAAGGATGTCTTCATTTCTGAGGTTTCCACTTAAAGTTTGGTATATGAAATGTGACCCACATTTCTACTTTTGCTGGAATAAATATTCTGCTTGGGGTTCAGATGGTTTGTAACTGGTTAGAATGACACTACCATATAAATTTTGCTACATTAGTAACAAATGTGATGTGAATTGTGATACTTTCTTCTTTTTAAATTCCAACATTTATTATTATATAGTTAGTGTTGAATTAAATAGATAACGTTTGAATTTCCTTTGTTTTAACTACGTGTATCCTATCGAAAGTGTTTCAAATTTGTGGCTTACTTCATTCACACAAGGCCACTTTCGACAATTTTGATTGAACCTCACTTTGAAAATACTATATATAAACTTCTTCGAGTAATTTAAATGTGACGTTTTCAAAACTCGTTTGGGTTAAAAGTAACCGGAGGAGAGTAAAGAAGATCAAAACAAAGGACAAAAAGTGAATAGGGATGACCAAGGTGGACAAAGAATGGCGCAGAAACTGTTATCCTGTGTAAAGGTTAATGATAATAACCCAAATCCATCTTTCCTCGTCGTCTAACTTCAATTTTTCGTCATAATAGGTGTTACAAAACTTACGACTTACATACAACTAACTAATGCTAGAATTTTTTTATTCGTCATCTCTGGACAAAATTTCCACTGGTAAATAGCCCCTTGATCATTATTCATTCACAGCAGATAGCACGACGTTCTTTCTGTAGCTTCTCCCATAAGCATAAAACCTTTCTTGGGTTTTGATAATGAGCAAGGATGTAATCAGTATCACAGCCAGCATTGTAGAAACGTTCATCAGTGAAGTATTTCACTTTGTTGCCGCTGTTCTTATATTGCTCGACCCAAATACCCATAGCAACATCTTCTAATTTAAAAAGCTGCAAATGGAAGTAAGGCCGCATGCAAAATTAGCAACACAGCAGTTTTCGATGAAAACAAGTCAATATCACTGTCAATTACACTAAACCATTTTACAGTAGCGGAGCCAGGATTTGAGTTCGGGGGGGCGAAAATTTTTAGGGGGGCGGATGGTTAATAATATAAGGGACACTCAGAAAAAAATCGAAAAATTTAACGAAAAACTTCGAAAAACTCAACCGCCAGGGGGGCGGCCGCCCCTGCTAGCCCCTCCCTAGCTCCACCACTGCCATTTTATAATATAACTACATTCTCCCAAAACAGGCGCTTCATTCACTAATTTACTCGTTCTTCCAGTTTTTCTATGTATATGGCTGCTTATCCAACATTAGAAAGCAAAAAAATGGTAGAAAAGAGCATGACGTATTTTCTTTCCGGCAAAAAAACAGAGTGAAATAGACAGAAAAAACACATTAAACCACAAGTCCAAAATAGTTATCAGCAAGTGTAGAAGAGAAAAAGAGTGCAATCTGCATTACGAGTAACGACCTCTTTGCAAATATGAAGGGTTATTGACTTACCGAGATAGCATTTTAAGGTCACAAGAATCAATTCTAGGATCACGGCTGAAACTGATTAAAATTCGAGGACTTCATATTAGAAAGTCTGTTATATATACTGTAGGATATATCCATCATGCTAACCTATAGAAAGCCTTGTGACTTGTGAGCTGTGATACGGATGACACAAACATCTAATCTACAATGTACATGCGCGATCATTGGATTAAAAAAAAAAGGAGATCAATGACAAAAATCTCTCAATGAATCAGACATCATGTGTTACTCTGACATTTCACTTTGGATATTTGGCGTGTATGCAAGCAACACCTCCACAACACAACATCTGACAGTTCACAGTTAATTTATGCCAGAAAAAAACCACGGAACTTTGTCACAAAATAGGCGTGTGTCCAATACTTTGGCACTTTTCAGATCTAACAGCTTGCAGCCGCAGAAGCATGTTTAGGAATAGCTGTATGGCTGTACTCGTGGAAAAGTTACTGATAAGCACAAATTTAGAACCATTCTTCTAGAGGATGTCAAATCAGAAGGGAAACCGCTGGCCGGTCCAAAATATGAAGCATAGACAGGAAATCTATGTTCAAGCATGGGTGATTGTTACATTTAACTCTTTCTGACTCACTTAGTCACATAGCAGTAATATTATTAGTTTATCACTTACCTTAAGATCTCTTTTCTGATGACCTTGTACGATGAATTTCGCAATGTCACGAGATATTATATAGCCAGGACCATGAGCCCATGGTGGATATGAATCTTTTGGCCATTCCTGCAACAAAAAGCAGTCATCAAAGTAGGAAGCTCTAATCTCAAGTCAACAAAAAGAATTTGCAAAACCTCAAAGCACCAAAGAAAAATTCCAGAACTAGGGCACCAAAGTGATTTTTATGGATTATATATGAACTTCAAAGGCAATTCATACCTCATTGCTGATATACCACTTGCTCTCTTTATCCCTGTGGGGGGCAGACTGGAAAGATATGAGGCCGTACAGGAGGCCATTAGTAGTCTTCGTCTTCAGACTTGCAAGCAGTTCATCAATTCTCACGAAAGCATCGTCATCAGTCTTCATTATATATTTAGCTGGGAGAATTTTCGTCTGCAAAATCCAAGTAAGACGATAAATGTATACTCATGTCAATATAATCAAAATAAACTGACTTTTGCACTTTATATTAGTCATTTCAGATTGGCCGGCTCTACTTCGAGTTGTCCTAATCGGTTCTGATTCAACTTTGGAATTTTGCCAGGTCTAGTGCTCACCATATGCAGATCACCCTCTAATGTTGAGTTTCTTTTCTCGTGATATGTGAGGCATGGTATTAGAAGAAGCCAATGAGGGATATTTTGATACGTCTAGGCCAAAATAAAAAGGGGGAAAATCACCTGAGATAGTCAAGTTATACAGCAAATTGCCAAGGTTTTTTTAACAAAAAAAAAGAAACACTTTTGTGGCATAATATAAAGACTTGTGAGAGATGGTCTCTCACTAAATTGTACATTTATTTAGTCATTAACATGTTATGGAATCGACAATGAATGATTAAAACAACAATAAAGGTTTCTTTACAAAAAATGTCCGGACATATGCGATGACCAAATCAATTACGGTTCCTATATACAGTAACTGTGACCACCAACACCGCCAATAACTTGATTCAAACCCTTATATGAGGTGAAGCTTATTTGTTTGACAACCCAACTCGGATCAGCTAATAGTTCTTCTACTTGGTAAGTTACCACGTTGGTATAATGGTCCTACATCTCTCTTTAGGACTTCCTTCAAATATTTTCTTCTTTTTTGTTACATTCGTGATGTTCGACAATGTTAGTAATTTTCTCAAAATATACGTGCCGTAAGCAAATATCTGAAATGGCGTTCACTTGATAAAATGATAAGAGAGGGTTGGAAGTCACTTACCCCTAGGATGCAAACTGCAATAGTTTTCAAGCTGATCAAACTGTAATAGTCAACAAAAGGCATCAGCTGGATGTCTCCATATGCTTGAGCTTCTCTCCACAGATCATGATTTACCTCTGCGTTTTTGTGCTACATATTCAAGAGAGGAGAGGGGAAATATCAAACCAATTGCTTAAAAATCTTGTAGCCAGACATAAACACCAAATTTGAATCCTTTGAAAGTGTAACATGAAGAGGTGGTTTACAAGAAAAGACTAGTTGTACTTACAAATCCAATAATAAACCGAACGGCTACACTGCCTGAGCGCACAGCTTCGTACTGCATCCAAGATCTCCTCAGGGCCATCCTACGCTCGAAATTGTTTCCAGTCGAAAAAACTCCAACAACTAAGACAAGTCTTCCTTTTCTTTTTATCAATGGTGGAGCTTTGAGTTGATCAACATCAACAATTAGGTCTGAATCCTCCGATACAGGTAGTCCTTTAGCTATACCAGACAGCATGCTCACTCCACCAGTCACCCTGACTTTATTAACCAGCCATGGTTCCAAATTCTGCTTCCAAGTAAAACAGGAGTCATTTGTCAGTATAAATTCTGGTCCCATTTGTAGCTATATACTTCAATGTTACTTGGGTACTTCACTTTAGCAGCATGTCGCATCCGACAATTCATTTTAGACCACACAAAATGAAACTTATTCACAAAGTGATCATGTTACACACTAGACGCCATGTCACGTCCGACAATTGCAGCAAATCGGAGTAACAGATGTACTTATGTAAGTTATGTCAGATATTCCAAACATCAAACTTTTGTATCATGCACTATTTGTTAAACTAATCATCGCCCGCTTGATACAAAATCACTATAGCATTAGTGCATAACACAAATCTCACCTCTTTGTACTTGAAGGAAGTTTCATGCCTTCCATTGACAGTCATGTGAAATCCTTGGGAGCCAGTCCACAATGTCGCACTAAATAGACTCCCTTCACTGAATGGGAATACATCTCTCACGTGATCATATTCCATGGAATTGTTGTTCTGCTTGCTGCTGACAGATTGACTCACATTTGGACTGTTTTCCATGGTGCTTCTAATAAGTCTCTCATTACAGCTGGCCAGCCCATCAACTATTGTAAGCATTATCAGCAGTGAAGTAGTGTATGAAATAATCCGACGTAAAGAGAAATGGGAGTGTTGTTAATGTTTTTCTTTTAATTCAACCTGGTAATGGTTGAGGGAGGAGGGGAATCAGAATCAGCTATGTTAGATCCAACAAAGAAGTTGGTTCATCATTCATTCCGAAAAGTGTTTACACTTGTCAAATGAATGTGAACAACCCAAAAAAAGATAGAGAAACATTGCATCATCTTAAGTATCTAGTACATTCTTATACACATAAGTTATATAGTTGCAGGACGTGCAGCCTTTTGCCATAAGTCTAACTACTGTGTATTCATATGCATACCCTGTCATACGAGAGTTGAAGGCTCAGATCAGTCAGAATTTAGACATGATTTATCAATAAAATTATGTTTCAGACCTATACATAAAACTTACCTTTAATATTGCTTGCTGATCTTCCCCGGAAACATTTCTCTTCTTTCCCCCAACCAGCTTCATTAGTCCATGTATTTTGGATGACGACGGGATCTTTTGTACTGTTTTCTTCTGGCAAGTATACAGTATACTGTAGTATAATTGGAGGCTTTTGCTCATGAGCAAATCCAGCACCCTCAAGCTCAAATTGAAAACTTTCATTCTTTCCATTAGGAATACCAATCAAAGTAACAGAAGAATCTTCGATCAAACCACAGGGGAGCTCAAGAAGGTTCCTGCTACTATTCACAGGCTCATTAAAGGTGCTAACCATGAATGGGCATTTTGCATCTTTAGAGGTATTGCTTTTAATCTTCAAGGACTCCTCTCTCTTTATTAACGAGAGTAATTCTCTCCAAGCTATAGAAGCCTCCTCTATACCCTTAGCTGTTTCAGGTAATGCATCGGACCTTGAAAGGACTACGCGCAATTGGGCCCACGTTGCAAAGCTATACCCATCTTGCCTCGTTATATTTATAGAACTATACAGCTCATTTAGTCCTTCAACGTCAATAAGATAAGGTTTCTTCTCTTCTGGCACAGTCTCACTAGTATTTGATTTGGCAACAAAACGAGTATCGCTCACCTCAGTTTCATTATGCACATGGTTTCTAAAGAAGTCATAAGCTGACTGTTTTGTCGGCTTTGATGGCTGCAAAACAATGATGGTATACCGGACTAGCAAAATGAAAGATAAAACACAAATGAGGGTGCCCCCAGACCACTTCTTCATTCTTACGTAAATTATCTGCTCAATAACTCAACAGCGTAATAACAAAACCATCACATTCTCGTTCTCACTTTCGTAATCCTGCACAAGCAGAAAACTTCCTCAGAAAATGAAATGAGGACAGCTGTAAACCCACTGCCCACATCATAATAATAACAACATCAACTTAGTGCCTCAACTCCTCAAGGACTCCCCCAATTAACGGAGCAAAGAGGGGTCTAATGTAATTGCCTTACACTTGTGCTAACAACACAGCGAGATTATCTGTAGCTGACTCATTATGAAAATTGCGTTGGATATCACATCAAATGACTCTAACTTGACCATATTACCATAAAAAGAAGTGAAGCCACTTCAGTGAGTCATTTTGTTATATTCCATCATAATCCAAGATCAAAAACAATATTTCGTCTTTGCCTCCTTTCGGAAATGGAAAGCACATCAACTCAACACAAAATTCTGTGATTCAACTAAACTGAAACCCTTTAACCGAGTGTCCACAAACGAAGTTGTTGCTTTGTACCAATCCACTACGTTATCTGTAAATCCACACCAAATGACCCCAATAACGAAGTCCGAAATTAGACAGTAATCACACTCTACCCCAATCATCATACCATTAATTAAATTTACCAATTAAAAAGGACTTCCAATTACTCACCTCATTCTTTAAGTTTGCCTTTTTTAGGGGAATTTCCAAAAAACGTAAAGAATCAGTTGAGTCAATAGTTCATAGTTATAAACCCACATGACAAAAACTCGACAATGACTGCCCAAACTAAAATCCTGCATCAAAGATACCAAAATTGCATTGCCACTAACAAAGCTCTACTTGATATAATATATTAATTAACTAATCATATCTAAATCCCATCATTCAAACTCCATAGCTAAGCAAACTGGAATACAACTTAACATTTACAGGTGCAAATCAATGATTATGATATCAACATAAGCATCTCAAAATTCAAGTATATGAGCAACCCGCATTAGCGAACATACAGAAAGAATCGTCAAAAACATACCCAAGAAAATACAGAAATATTACGAAGTATATTCCCCGTTTCATTCCTTTGTTTACCTTTTTTACAAGAGGTATTTTAACAAAGTTAAACAAATGATTGAGACGGACTGAATAGTTGTTAAATTAACTTAAATTAGCAAGGAATCTTGTAAAACATTTGAGAGATGAACTTACATTTAGATAATATACGCAAATCCACAATACATAGAAGTTTACTCATGGAATTGAGCTACTCAAACAGTCAAACTATCAATGGAGTATGACTATTCCTTTGTATTTTGAGTTTTCTTATTTTATTTTATTTTTGGACAAAATCAATTATTGATCAAAGCCTGCGACATGTGGAGTTGTAGTCAAAATTTTTTTGATCAATTTTCGGTTTTCTATGTTGTACCCTTTTATTTTTGAAATTATATCATATATCCCTAAACTTCTTACTTATTCTACACACCTCTTTCAAATCTACATTAATTTTATCATTATAAAAAAAAACCATAATTTGACCTTTATTTTGACTTATTAATGTTATATCACCATCTTATACGAAAAACATCACAAATCACTTTTGATAAGCACAAACAATTATTAAAAACCTCTATTATGAAGCATGAAATGATAATGGCGATTTGATGAATTTGAGTTAAATTCGTATACTATTTGGTGGGTTAATGATAATTCGGCGAACTAATAAGTAAACGTGTAGGTTGCCGAGTAATTGGAATGATAAATAAACGATTTAATAGATCAATTAAGAAATTAAGCTTGAATTGTTGTTAGAAGGGGATTAATTGATTGTTTAATTGCCAAATCGTATAAATTATCGTGTGATTGTTGTCTTATTCTAATTGATTGATTTAAGGCTTGAATTGTTAATCAGTGAAGCGAATTAGGATTATCATCGGGTTAAGACTAATATAGGCTACGATAATCAGATAGGAATAGATTAATTATAGCAATCACATGTTAATCTTGACTTAAAGGAAATAATTGAATCGACCGATCTTGTGACCTTAGATAATTTGAATTATCTCTTAATTGATTAAATTGCATCCCCGGATAACTGACTTAGTGAACCCCATCCCTAGACTTTTTTATATATTTTATCACATCTTTATTTCATATTGTTATTAGTTGTTAGATATCAAACAAAACAAATCTTCAAGAAGTTGTTACCTTTAAGACGCTTTAAATATTAGCAAACTAGATTATTATCGTCCCCTGTGGATTCAATACCTTTAAGACGCTTTAAATATTAGCAAACTAGATTATTACCGCCTCCTTGTGGATTCGATACCTTTAAGACGCTTTAAATATTAGCAAACTAGATTAGAAATTGTTACCTTTAAGACGCTTTAAATATTAGCAAACTAGATTATTACCGTCTCCCTGTGGATTCGATACATTCCTTACCGCTATCTATCTGTTAGTAGTATTGTAGGTTTACTTTGATTAAGGTGATACGACTTTAGCCTTATCAAATTTGGCGCCGTTGCCAGAGAGGTAACTATTTTCTGTTTGTTTTTGTTTAATTTGTCTTTTGTTTCAGGGAACCCCAGTTCCTTGAGGCTGTTCTCATATTTTTCTTGTTAGTTTAATGTATGTCCAGGTCTATCAGGTCATAGATTGTGCCTTTTGATCCCGAACCAGAGAAGACTTTTTGTTATAGACGGAACTTTCAGAGAGAAATCAATCAAGTGGAAGACTTGAGTACACTTGAAGCCGATTACGAGCAATTTAATTTCGCAGGAACTCCGTCCTTTGAAGAAGACAACTTCGTTTCTGACACCGATACTCCTATTCCTTCAGTAATCAAGATGCCTACATTAGCAAGTCATTCGAAGCCGACTTTGGAGTCCATCCCAAAAGGATTTAGTTTCCCGACTACTGACAAATGCACTTTTGAAATTCGCCCATCCTACATCAATTTGGTGGAGCGGAATATGTTTGGAGGAGGACCTGAGAAGACCCTGCAAAGCACATGGAGAAGTTTATTAATTATTGTTGCTCCATCTCTTTGACTGTTGGAGTGACTCAGGATCAAGTAAAACAGGTGCTCTTTCCTTTTTCTCTGCGATATGGTGTTGCAGAGTGGCTACGTGATTTGGATATGGCTTCTCTTGGCATTACAGATTGGAATTCCTTGGCTCTTGCGTTCTACAAGAGATATTTTCCACCGCAAAAGACTAATGATTTGCGAAGCCAAATCACAAGTTTCAAGCAACCTACTGAAGACCTGGATGAAGCATGAGTTCGCTTCAAAAGACTAGTTTGTTCTGTCCCACGTCATGGTTTTCAAAAGTGGTTTCTTTGCAACCAGTTTTACAACGGATTGTATGGTAACCCCAGAGAACTCTCATAGAACTCTCCTTGATTCTTCTACCAATGAGAGATTCTAGAATAACACTACTGATGATAATGCCTGGAAATTGATCGATGAGATGGCTACTCACACTGTCGAGTATGGTAACCCCAGAGAGACTACAAGAGGGGGTGGTTCAGATAATGCCGTTGCAGCCCAGCTGAAAACTTTATCTGCTCAAATTGCGGAACTGTAGACAACCCAATCTTTGGGTAATAAGCAGATGGTACATGTTATGGTTCAGCAGGAGGAGTCCTGTGCTCGTTGTGGTATTGATGGCCATAATGCGGTTGAGTGTTTGAGCACTATAGAGCAAGTTAATGCCTTTCAATGTTATAGGCAAGGTAACTCGTTCTCTAATTTTTATGATGAAAGGACCAAAGAGCATCCATACCTCCAATGGTCAAGCCAGAATGTGCAAAACCCGCAACCACGGCAACAATCACATAACCCCAATTACATGATTTCTCAAAACCGTGGTAACCAGCAAGGCAATTATAATAGGCAGAACCAAGGAGGTAATCAGTTCAATAATCAATGTCAACCTGTGGACATGGGCCACCCGCACGTTTTTCGGATGTTTGAGGCGGCGGTACTTCTCCGATGGAACTTTGTGTTGACAAAGCACGTCATGGGCCGTTACCGATTTGAAAGGCATTGAAACCGGTGATGGTTTGAACAAGCCTGCATTTGCGGAGTCACCACCAATTTTTGTGGATAATTGGATTCGTTCGAATACTTCGTGTCATGTCAAGACACAAAGTGACATGAACACTAAAAAATTCGTTGCCCTTAGCATTCCATGTCTAGAATGACTCTTGCGATGCCAATGAACACTGATGTTCACAGATATCTGAGTAAGAGGTGAGGGTACGTACTAGGAAGCTCTTATTAGAACACCTAGTCCCGCCCGCCTCGATAACATCCTCTACTAATGATCAGGGAATGTCATTTATATTTGATATGTTATTAATTAATTATATGCATGCAATGTAGCAAACAATGTTTTAATCTTAACATGTGAATTAGACTAAGTCGGTTGACACATAATTTAGCATCCAATTGGGTCAAAGTGGAGATTTATATTTATTTACACGTAAAAAAAGATAAACAAATGAAAGAAAATAAATTACAAGAGATGAACAACGAATCTACGTAACAAACACATTCGAAAGAGTTTAGAAATTAAAAGAAAGAAAACGCAGTGATATTACTGATAATAGTTGATTATAAGCTAAATAGAAAGGCTACGTAAAAAACAAGACGAGATCAGAGACAGAAACCAGCCCAGAACAGGCGCAACAACAATTGCGTCCTTTGGAAGAGGCGCATCAGCTATTGCGTTTGTTCTTGAGTTGGTTTATGACTGTGAAAGTCAAACTCGCAGGTTGTTAACATTTATTGGTTAATTTAGACAGATTATTATTATATGATTCGAAGGAAGTGGTTTTAGTCAAATTATACATGCTAAAGAATGTCGTAAAAGAAAATAAAAGAAAAACGAAGGAGCGGATACTCGAGGAAGAAGAAGAAAAGCAAGAGCAGACAAGGAGCCTCTGGAATAGGCGCAGCAGGTGCTACGACTGTTCCAGAAGGCGTATCGGTTCGTGCATTTCTTCTCGACTGTATTTCTCCGTTGACTCGTCAAAAAGGTTTAAAAATTAAGACTTTAAAAGATGATTTGGACGTGTATGTGACATAGACTCTTACATTACATAAAAATACAGAAAATAAAGTACAAAGTGGGAATACACCCTCAGACTTACATGTTAACGAAACGAGATTGACTAATTCGACTTTCGTGATTGCTCGACTCGATGTAAATGAAGATGCCCTTGAAAAAGGATTGAGTAACAAGCTTGATTTAAAATTGATTAGGTGTAGTGGTCAAGTTGGTCGGTCTATGCAAACGAGACTGGTACCCAGAAAGATCTGGGCTTACGTGGTCGAGTAGATCAATCACGTAGGTGTCAATAGAAAAAGCTTGTGGTCTTAGAATGTAAAGGGAGAAGAGAAGGGCGGACACTCGCGCGAAAAATATGTGAGGCGAAGGCCTGTATTTATACTAGTCACGAGGTGGGAATTCTAAAAGGATTAAAACACGAAAGGATTAACGAAATGTCATAATATCGCTTCGTATATTAAACATGCGGCCTAATCATCATTGGGTGGTTGGCGAAGGAGGCAGAAATGAGGTATATACAGAGCCCCCACTTTTACTAAGACTTGGACAAGGCGAAAGTCAAAGTATAGCCCTCAGGTCAATCGAAGATTACAACCTGAAGACTATGGCGATGCGAGGCGGCTCAAAAGGATTGAACCAAGGACCTTTCGCCGAGAACATTTTAGAGTCTGCCGACTTCCGGGGAAGGTCGTTTAAAGTCCAATTAACTACGTGAGGAAGCTCGCCAGCCAGAAGAATAAATCATACCCGAAACCTTCTGAAGGGCGAATTCTGAAACTCCGTGGGGAATAGTAGGACGTTGACAGCAGGATATTAGTAAAACCTACTGGAGAAACGGAAGTATGGTTTTTCTGAAACCGTTGGTGAGAGAAACTCGGTAAAATAGGTTGAAGTTTGAATCTACCTGCATTAGTTGGAAGCAAATTCATAGCATGACGTTGTATAGAAACTGCTAGAAAGATAGAAAAATAGAATAGAACGACAAAACGTTGGTAGAAATGCCGAGGAAAAATAATAAGACAGGCTTTCTGAGAACCGTCTAAGGGAATTAGCTTGCATTGGTTGGAAACAAATTCTGTTTATCGAAGAATACACAGGCTGTAGGCGGTAATGTACTCTTGCTGAGGAAGAAATGTGTGTAATCTGCTGGGGAGAAGATAAATCTGACGAGAAAATATACCCGTAAAATACAATTTGCGAAAATACCTCGAAACGCGTAGAGAAACGTTTTACATCATGGATAAAGTAGGACCCACAAGTAACGAACTTGTAACGACCTGAAAGTAAGAAAAAAACGCTGGACAATAGGCGCAGCATGTACTGCGATATGAGGAAAGGGCGCAACAGGAGCTGCGTTTTCTCTTGAATTCGTTCAAAACAAACATTTCGTCTTCTTCAAACACAAAACACTCGAAATCATCATCAATCATCATCCTAAATTGATCAAAGTTCTTCTTAAATCATGACTAACCCAGGTATGCATCCCATTCTTTAATTTGATTGAATTTGTAGCTTGAAATTAGGGTAGAAATTAGGGTTTATACACCCAAAATTGTCGAAAATTTAGGGCTTTTGTCCCAAATGGATTTGCTTCATGAAATTAACATTAGAAATGTGTAGTAGACCATTCTAGGAGCATAACCATATGTTCATATCGAATTTTCGTCAAGTATAGACGAAATGGGAACAAAATGAGACGGTCTTAGGTTAAAACCGCTCAACGAGCTCGAAAATGACCTTAAACTAGTCGTAAATTGATGAAATTTGATGTTTTGGAACCCTTGGATTATGGGTAAACTTGCTATCATGTCGGAATTTCAGTTTGTGACTTCTCTTCCGGGACACTTTTTGTTGGAGGGTAGGCTATTTATAGCAAAATGCTGCCAAATTTTCGACTTTTCATCGTCATTAGGCATGTCTAAGATACATAGGAATGCAGTGTAAACATGCCTGCCCATTTTTTAGGAAATAAATCCGAAATAGTCTGAAAATGGCTTAAAAACGGTTTGAAAAAGCGCTGAAATGGTTTGAAATGTTTATTGTTGGAGAGGATGTGTTTTCGACGTCCGTACGAGACTTCATGGACGTTGAATTTGAACTTTACTTGTCTCTCGTGGTTCACACGGGTGTCCAAGAGGATGAAGAGAAGGAGGAGGAGGAGTTGCCTAGGAGGGCAAACGTTAGGAGAGGTGGTCGTCAGCCTGCTCGGGCGCCTGAGTGGGCTGAAAAATAGGATGCTCAGCATCTCATTTGGGCTGCGGAGAGCCACTTGTTGTACCGGGTGGCGAGGAGTCTAGTAAGCTTTCATATTTTCCGATTTACTAATTTTATTCTCCTTTTCTGTTTTTTTGAAATACTTGGCTAATATATGTTTAAATTTGCAGGAGGCTGGCAAAATGAGGTCGTTCTCGGGGTATACGACCATGATGGAGGTCTATGAGAGACTGTCGGAGGAGAGAGGCATCCTTGACGGGGGTGCCTTTGAAGTCTTGGTACGGGCCAAGCGGGAGATCCGAGCTAGGAAGATCCGTGCCAACATGTGTCTGATCCGGGCGTTCCTGGATCGTTTCTGGGACACGACCTCGACCTTTCACATGCCGTTTAGTGAGATTGGGGTCACGTTAGAGGACTTCGGCATAATCTCCGGCTTGTCGTTTGGAGATGAGCCGATAGTGTGGCCCGAGACGGCCATGAGGGCTGACTCCGCTGAGGCCAGGAGGTTAGTGGGGGCTGGTGCTTGCCCAAGGCCGCGGCTAGGGTACCCGGTCTGGTTCCGAGTCGTCTGGACTCGGTCACCCCTAGCTTTGCGGTCGTCACCCGTTACATGAGGCCATGGTGCGTCTCGAGCCGTTGGAGAGAGGGACGTCCCCTGCTACTGTTGGTCCAGGACTTGTTCTGGAGGTATAAACCTTCCTTTTATATTTTATTTATCGTTTATAAGAATAGAAATAGGAATGCCTATCTCCTCTTTCCTTTTGTATGGAAAGTATGTATATTAGCAAGATTTCCTTGTATGAACAAGAATATGACCAAACAAAGATGCATAACTCATATAGATAGAATAAATGACATGTAAATAAATGATTATTTACTTTCTTTGACGAATAAGTGATCATTGTAGATAAGTAAATAATTACTTAATATGTAAATAAATGGTTATTTATCTTCTCTGGCGAATGAATGACCATTCAAAATCTCTTTTCTTATTTAGGCCTGGATCTACTCGTACTTCCCTGGCTTCGCGCCCACGAGAGCGGCCGACGTGCCCAGGGAGTACCCTGTTGTGAGGGACTGGATCGTCTGTAGATGGAAGAGCCATCGTTCTTCTTACGACACCTGCAGGAGGGGTGTTAAAGCTTTGCAGCTCGACAGCGTAAGCATTCCTTTCTAGCCTTCATTTGTTGCCAGTTTTTGTATTTATTTTGATTTTGGTTGCCTGATCCTTGAAATAGGACTTCAGTGGGTGCCAAGCCTTGGGAGGCCTACACTGAGGCACTAGCCTTTGTGGCTGACGTTCTTAGACCTAGTCTTGTGCGCCTATGGGGCCTGTTTGGTACCTGGGCGAGTGTCTGGCTAGGTAGTGCCTCTGTGACACTTTCACTGTCCCCATCGATCCACCACAGACGATGTTTAAGGAGTCTACGAAGGCGGAGAGGACTGCTGACCATGACGGAGCTGCTGGCGACACCCTCCTTCTTCCTGAGCTGGACTACTCGGAGTTTATTTTAAGGAGATTGGCGTATTGGCCAATCGTGGTAAGTATTCTTTTTTGCTTTTTAGAATATGGTTTTTCTTTTGAAAGGAAAATATGTTGATAATCTTGTGTTTGATAGGAGATCGATATCGTTGATGCTGAGCTCCCAGCTTTTTATGAGACTTTGGAGTACGTGGAGCCGGCTGGCGTGGAGGTGTCCATGTTGGTCCCTTCCTTCCCCGAAGCGGTGACGGAGGCTGGCCTCGACGAGTGGCAGTACGCCTTGAGGAGGGTGAGTCTTCAGTTTAAACTCTTCTTTTTATCTTTTCTTAATAGCTTGTAAGAACATGAAATTTGACTTGACTTGGTTTGAAAATGCACGTGGCGCCGTCGAAGCACGCAGATTTGAGGCGGATCGCCAACCGGCTACGAGTGACAGCTGTTGAGGCTCTCGAGGGCCGTCTTGGAGGAGAGGTAGGAACCTTTCCTTAGTTTAGTAAAAATTTGAATTTCTTTTAGACGCTTCCTTTTGCATTTTGACAATCACTGGTCCTTTTGTTTTGGAGTGAGAGCGTGAGCTAGGGATCGAGCTGGAGCGGTCACGTGAGGAGGCGTCCCGTCTGAAGAGAGAGTTAGAGGTTCGTGACGTTGACATCGCCATTCTGGAGGCGATGGTTGACGTCCTTAGGAGGCGTCTGGCTGAGAAGCGTCGCGACCAGTCTTCTGTTTTGTACTTTTTGACTTTTTTTTTGTTCTCGGGCATGAGCTCGAGTCTTGTATATATTTTGTACATTTTGGTATATATATAGGGGCCTGCGTGCCTTTGCTGCCGTTGGATGTAGATATGAGGCTTGTACCTGCAGGTTAGCTTGGAACCAGGTTTGGCATAGTGACCACTTACGTCGTTATGCTGCCGAAATTTTCGCAGAAAAGGCAACTAAAACAAGTATAGACACATGTAATTACAAGTTAAAATGGCAGAAAATGTAAACTTTAGTCGAATCGAAAAGAAAAAAGAAAAAAAAAGGTGCCCAAATGTGAGTGGACAGTGACGTGATGCACGACTAAAAGACGGGAGTGCTCCCCCCTAAAAAAAAAAGAAAAAAAAGGAAAATGAGTAAGTTTTAAAAAAAGTTTGAAATGACAGACGCGGAAGCTACTCGCTGACATTCTAAAATGCAAAACGTCAAAAATTTATATAAAAGTAAAAAATTCTAAGAAAATTTAATGACGGTGGAGAAGTGTTTTCCCCACAAAAGAAAATGAAATGAAATGGTAAGTATGCGTCGGGAGCAACTGCCTCGAAATGCGAACCCGATTGGAAAAGGAATTCCGATTATAGTAAGGATAGTCAAATTTCCGGAAGAAAAGTCTTCAAAATCCCGTAGGAATAGGAAAGAATAACTAAAATCGGATTAGGAAATCCTTCCGCAGAAAACCGCGGGAAACAAGCTTGGGGCAGAGGCGCAGCAAGAGTTGCGATCCTTCCAGAGGAAGCAGTTGTTGTTGCGTTTTCTCATGGGTTTGTCTGTTCCTGAGTAGAATTAGGACATGCCGAACAGTATATATAGAAGTCTCGGGTGAACGTTTATTCTCACAATTCTCCCTTCTATAATTCCGTAGCATAAACTTCACATATTTTCAAGAAAATGGATGCCTTTGAATCCCGTCTCAAGCAATGGATAAATGAATTCACAAATGTAGAGAAGCATGATATGACTGCCTTCAACATTGGGCAGATTATCAGTTTTAAGCAAGTAAGAATGGTGAGGCCCTTTTTAGATGTATGTTTGGAATATTGGTGAAAAGTATTGATTCAAGATACATATTTTCGCCCACTTTTTAATGTATCCGTATATAGCGTGATTAATTACTTACTTAAAGTATATTGATTAAATCTTAGTAAATTAACTAATTATGAATGATAACACAAATAAAAGAAAACAAGGACACACGAAATTTTGAAGTAGTTCAGTTTCACAAGTCGAAACCTACGTCCACTATTCTCGATTAATAATTTTAGTACCTTTCTACAGATTACAAAATTATCAACCCTACTTTTACAACTAACTATAGTTGTAACTCAATTGAGCACGTTAATACTCGACTATCTTACGTAAATAAGAGAGTGTTTGATTGTTCTTTTGATAAAACCCTAGATATGATAAGATTCATAAGGAATATATGGTAAAAATCTTATCACGTAATCTAGCCATATCTTTGCAAAGATATAAGATTGATTTAGATAATCAAAAGAATATAAAAATATCTTTAATGACAATCTTAGTAAATTTATCTTATTCTATTAAGATATCACACACATGAACGACGGCTCATAAGCCCATCGGTTTTCGTGTGAAACCCTAGAAACGTCATTAGGTTAGACAAATTAGGGTTTTGGATATGAATGGCTAGAAATCCTAATTAGCCACCAAGAAACAACTCATACGTTATTTCATAAGTCAACTAATTTCATGGATAACCAACTATTCATAACCAAACTTAAGTTCATGCCTCACTCTATTTATAAACACGTTTTTCATTGACATATTCTGAAGCTAAGATTTGAAAAACTATTTTTCAAAACATTTAAGAAAAGAGTAAGTCGTGTGAAATTAACTATGCACCTCAAAGTTATAGTTGCAATACTTATAACTTTGAGTATTGGTATTGATGCGTGCATTTCATATAGACTTTATAGTCCATTTTAGCACGCATTTCTATGT
>VHZZ01000864.1:113940-125886 GCA_009801015.1 Silene noctiflora
TATTCGGTTATAATTGTATTTATGCGCTATCAGTTAAGGTTAGCCCAAATATAAAGTGATCCACTACGGTGTATTAAATACGGGCTTATTTACGTTTTAAAAAGTATGGGTCAGTCTATTATCTAAGTGTAGATACCCATTAGGTTTCTAATGCATGATGGGCGCATTAGAGTAAGGAGACTATACATAAGTCACTTGGATTATGGTCCCTAGTAGCACACAATAATCTAATCTCCCCGCATCCCATTAGTAGAGAGATCCCTATTGGTATGTGTGTCTACTAGAAGACCTAATCCTGAAGACCGTTCCTTCAGACGGTTCATCTCAATCATTCGTCACGTAATCAGGTACGCTTCCACTCTATAGTTTACCGAGTAATTTAGTATAAATTTATGGTCTCTATTCAGATTAAATCTAAATTAGAAACCTAAGGGGAAAGGTGGATATCAGATTCCAAGAGGTTGAAGTGAAATTAAAATTCATCAACTCCATCTCAAAATGCCTCAACCAAAAAATACAACGGCTCAAATCCATTCCATTTCATTCCATTCCAACTCCTCAAACCAAACATCCTCAGTAAAAATTTCTATATACACCTGTGCACGTGGTATTAACCAAAAATAGATTGAATGATAATTAAACCCAGTCCCGCAAAGATTGTCTGATGAATTGTCGAAGGACTTGAAAACGTGGAGTTATACTCAATAACCGGTCTATTCAAACCGTGTTTTAATAATTTTCAAAATTTCCACAATAGATGCAACACAAATGTATCCGGCCACATTTACGGCAAACTTTTTCAGTCGACTTACTTGCACTTAAAAGATATTATGGAAATCGGAGTACTTGGCTAATACTAGTGTCTAATACAACATTTAAAGTTTGCCATCAATCGTATTAAGAACTTGGATTACCAGCTCGCTGCCTCATACCTGCTTTCTGCCCTACACAAACAATTCACCAACATAAGACGCACATTTATGTTTTGATAACATGAAAGAGTAAATATTCATGTGGCACGAAATTAGAGATCACGTTCTGCAAATGCAAACGGGAAGAGACGTAACAAATATTCTGAAACAAGGAATCTTTTATTACAACATAAGTTCATTCTAGCCTACTAGGGTGCTTTAGGCTTCAGTTTAAGCAATGCGTGATGGATTCATAGGTGCAGAATGCATCACAAAGCTTTCAGATTAAGTCTCGAGGGCAATTGTATGACAGCGTTCCAATAACCTATATGGCTACACTCCTGGCACCCTGTTCCAAACCAAATAGTTCAGAGACTAGAAACATGGGTTCTCTTGTAGTCTATGGTTGCAAACAACACATATATTAGTACTAGTTCTAGCCACTAACTCACAAGTCACAACCATCTCAGACCTAGAACAAATCTCCAGAGTTACCTTACATACAAATAGCACAACACCAACCATATTATTGTATCAAATGGTCTCTAACATAAATGCCTAAAAGGGGAGGAAAGATTAATATAAGTAAAAGATATACGTGCATGTCATTAATGGTCTGTAACATATACGCACCAACATATTATGGTATCAAATATTGTTCATCACAATTTGTATTATTATGAATATTCAATTTGCTCATTTCAACATTATGTATAATCACAACCGCACTAGTGGGTCTCGGCCGTTCAATTTTCCTCGTAGAACCATTTGGGACTATTTTCTTCAATTGAAGTATTGCCCAAATTGAACAACCCGAACAACTTCGTCATCTTCCTATGGATGATTAAGCTAACAACAGCTAAGGTAAATCAATGGACAGAACAGGAGTTTAACTCTTTTTGTCAGTAACCAGCTCTGCATAACCTACATGAAACAACACTACTGAAAATCCAACTTTCGCAGCAACCCAAAGTAGCTTCATGAATTTAATTTGATTGATGCCTGGCAATTTCAGCATTGAGACTTGAACAAATTCTAATATCTTCTTAGTGATTACATATGCTGAGAGAAAAGGAACCGGCAAAAAGAGTAGACTTGCCTGTGACGGCTATTTAGCAGAACAAGCTCCAATGGATCATCTGGAGAGAGTAGTAGCAAATAGCGTACTATGTATGCACAGGTTGCGATGCTGAAAGTCCAGAAAAAGATAATTAACTAAAATTGCATATTGAAGTAGTAATCATTCTATTAGAGTATCTGAATTCTCTCTTTATCACTCTCATTTGCCACTTTTATTTAATTGTGATTACATACAACCAAAGACAGCCATAATGATCAAGGCACATGAGAATACTTGTGGCACAGTAACAGGACAAGACATCATCAAGTCAATGCTGGCAAGTGGCAACGTATCTAGAGCCCTGAAGGTATAAGACGCAATTAAACAGTTAACCTCACGAGCTTTACCTGCCAGAACAAATCAGAAGAACTATCCAGATGAAGGCCGTGATCCAATTTGACTCCTTGTAACCGATCCAAACCTACAATTTGTGTGAAGCACAAATAACAGTTAGATTACATAGAAATGCTGAAAGGATAAGAGAGATGGTAAGCTTCATTTCAAGTAAAAAAAGTAAACAAAGACTGGCATGCATGGTTTTAAATATTGAGCCAATATATTGACATCTATAGTAAAACAACCAAGGTCAGACCGCAAACCAGTTTTAATAATATGCTAGCTAGTATGATTTTTTTTGGCAAGTGCCACCAAATATTGAGTATTTTTTAAATAATTTTCCTAATTTAATTTAAAAAATTAACAAATTTGGTCGGTCTACAAACTTAGTCACGAATAGAACTGCCATTTTGCATGACGTGTTCGCTAAAATAGAGCCCTACGTGGAGCTCAAATTAATAGAGTAAGGAGATTATGTGCGACAGAGGAAGTAAGTTTTACAAAGATCCCAATCTGATGATGTTGACCATTATTTTGAAACAAGATTCCCAAATAGTTTAGCTTTACTTGTATGCAAAAATGTTTAGAATACTCTACCATCTTAATTTCTTACTAAGTAACATCATCCCTTTTCGCAAGAGATAACGATAAAAGAAGCACTTAAGCAGATATCCAATTATCACTTGGAAAAATCAATTGATACATTATCGTTTCTACAGTTTTTTTGAGTCCAAAATGGAAGATAAAGTAGGAATACTCGGGGAAAAGAAGATGATCAGACATTGATATACAGCTAACACTGACAGATGATATGAGAGACAGTTCACATACAGATAAAGCTGCAACATTGATGTAGAAATCAATCAGCGTTGCTGTAAGCCACCTGCATAATTACTCACATAGTGAAAATCGGCATCTTTGAGATACATATTTTTAGAAATAGATGTGATTTTAATAGAAGTGTTATGTTTTAAAAAACTTATAGTAGACCCTCAAATTTTCAACACATGCATTTCTTTCTTGTAGAAGGTGGACGTGAATGTCCTGAAATGTCATGTAGACTTGCATGAAAACAAAGACGGTATAATTTTTATTTCATGCAAGCTCTGCATTGTTCTTAAGGCAGATTAGTTGTTCCACAAAGACGAAATAAATGATTTTTACAAAATTATGGTAACACGATGTTACAGATGAAACTTAATTTCAAAAGCTTTTACCCGAAAAAGTAATTTTTCATTTCTTCTTGCAATGTGAAACTAAAGAAGATTTACAATTACCAAGCTAGTAATTTACGTCGTCTTTATTTTCACCAATTTTCACCTATACAAAATATTTGCAAATGCATTTATCTACCGAACATTTTTTGGAAAGCAATGGACAATATAGATTAGGTTGCGGAAACAACGGTACATTTGCGAAAAATTCAGCGGTGAGATTAGGTGTTTTTTGACGGGCCGTATGACATGAAACAACACAACGACAACTGGAAAATCTAATTATGTTACTGGCGACATTTTATGCGATTTACAAAACCTAAAATATTTACTGTAACATGCCTCTATAATCTACGTGCCCACATGTGAAATTATGGGATATTTAATATCTGCAACTTGTGGTTATTTCCTATCTCTGCCTCTCCCGAAAGTTCCACATCTCATCTTCCGTGAACAAACATAAACTAACTTCTACCATTATCCATCATTTAAAATACCACATTATCGTATCCAAAGACCACAATATCACTGATCTAATTTGGGATCAAAAGAGTCCATCAGTTCACAATTTTGCGCCATTATTCACAATAAGTATATCACCAATATATTCATCATCAGATGCGAAGTTTTGACTGTTCATCAGTGTTAGTCAGTTTGATTATTGAATTGCATGCTCACATACCTTCCAAATGTAGCAAATTATGACACGGAAATGAAGAGCTTACGGTGTTATAATGTCTTTACGGAAAGGTGAACCATCAGTCAAGATAGTGTAAAGTAGAACACCGAGCATCAGACAGCCTAGGACACTGAAAGCAATTCTTGCAGTGATTACTTGACAGGAGCTCCTCTTACCCACGTCCTTCCTGTGCAAAGGAAAATAAAGGAAAAAAAACAATTAATTAATTATATGTCAAATTTCGAAACTTGCTGGCTTTGTGACTTTCGTAACAATAATATCCCAGGAAACAAAACTTTATGCAAGGAGATGTCACAACCAGATGCCTAGCGCGAGAGACACAGAATGAAGAAAACAAAAAGATGGATAAAAGGAAACAGAAAAGGAGGGATAGGAAGAGGAGTGGAAGAACAGGTAGAACTGTAGAAGAGAAATGAGAGAAGAGGAGCATAACAGTAAAAATGATGTAAACTTGTGATGTGCTGATGTCCAATATCAATGTAGTATGAGTTTTCTTTAATGAAACCTAAAAAATGTTTACTTAACCATTATATAAGTACGGAGAAGCATAGATAGCAACATAGGGCGAGTGAGTAATGCTGACAATTTGACTTCGAGAAAGCAACCAGTTATACACATTTCTTATATAACATCATCAATGGCATAGAAGAACTACAACTACTAGTAAAGCGTTAAGGAATTCAGCACACCTATTTTGATGGCGCAATAGAATATGATACATCGGGTCATCTTCAGACTCTTGAGCTGTAAGCAAGAATAGTTGAATGGTAATGTAGAGACATGTTGTAATACTGAAAGAATAAGAAACACACTAATTCAGTGTCAGAAGAAACAAGCAACACATTAGCCAGGTTTCAAAAGAAAATATACTGCAATGGCTCCAAAATTTTCACTCCTGTTTTTACGAATCTAATTTATAAAAAAATCAGCATCTTGAATCGGATCGAAACATAATTCTCAAAATGGTGTCCACCTAGGTTATACAAGCAGAAACACCTTAACACCACCATGTGCACCAAAAGAAGTGAGCCATTGTCATGAGCGAGTGGCTCGCGTGGGCAAGCGAGAGTTTTTGTGAACATGGTTCAATCATAACTAGTATAGATCCCGCGCCATTGCGCGGTATATAGAGTTTTTATTTTTTTTAGTGTATTAAATTTGCACACCATAAATATTTAATATTTATCTCCTTTGTATTTTGATATGAAACAAAAAATTTGAAATGGAAAACTAATTAAAGAGAATTAAGCTAAGGTGTGATTTTTTTTTAAATGAATTTTTTTGTCACAAAACTAATAATAAATACTAAATATGTGTCAAATTATTATCTACAGTAATATATTATTGCATTATTAAAAAATTTAGCAACATCTACGGTAATATATTATTGCATTATTAAAAAATTAGCAACTTAAAGTTTATAGTTTAAAACCAATTTTAATTTATTTTAATGAAAAAATCATAATTATGAATTTAATTAAATGATTAGAGTTTAATTATAAGAATATATGCATTGAAAATATAATAATGTAATGAAATAAAGTTTTACTTATTGCCTTATTTAGTTAGATGCCTTTTGGAGGGAAAACTAACAGAATTTTTATTCTCTTAGTAGTAAGGGGGATGCGTAAGTATGCTGCAGCATTGCAAAGCATGAAGTCTCACCAGTGTAGGGCAAGGGGTGTTTTACTAGTAGCAGTGCATGTGGCCCAGGCTTGAAGCAGAGAAAATGCTCAGAGAAGCAGGGCCACGGCCCTCTCATGCAAGTGTCAAGGGAAACAAAAAGTGAGCATATCATCCACGCCCGTCTATTTTGGTCTGCGAGTGGTGTAGTAGCATATCTCACGTAGTGCCGGGGTTCAGTTCAACGAAATTTTTTGGTGGAATCTTTCTCCACGCCTTTTGTTATGAACTTTTCATTTTCCAGATTTTATGTCTCCAAAGCTTTGAATATTCATTACTATCAACGCCTTCATTTAAGACTCCAAACTTCGGAATATGGCATTTCTCCTTTTCAAGCTTAAATGATTGGATTAGACTTAATAATGAATGCTTTTCATAAATAACACATAATAATTTGAAAAATCACTTTTCAAATGATGGTTAAACACTATTGCTATTCTAAACAGTAATATAAATTTGCCTCGAAATTTCGGGTATTTTGATACTCTCCCCATTCAAGTCATTTTCATACGTTTGTTCAAATTTCTGCACATAATTTAATACAAATGTATGGAAATAACTTGAAAGGGGAGAGAGATGTTAAGAGCTTCGTATAATACTTAAATTTAAATGTATATGAAAGGAAAAAAAATATTGATGTTAATTTACAAAAAAATAATTTGTTTATCGTCAATTTGTCACTACTACTTAGGGTCCCATGTTTTAAAATTTCGCACAAGGTTGCCTGTAATCTCCAAAACAGCCTTGGCATCAGCGAGTCCTTGATGATAAAAGTCCTTGGAGAAGTAGGACTATCTGTCCTATTCGCAAGCAGTGTCAAGGAACATGTTCGTTGGTGAGCAGCAACGACACGAACTCCTATGCGGTCTGGGAGTTCTTGCCGAGCTATAAGAGTAACAAGACGTGTTAAAGCTAGACTCCAGATCACGTGCAAACCGTATCAATTCTCCTCCCTGTCGAACTTGATGACGCACATCAGCAAGTCCTAGCACAAGCCAGTCTCTGTGCCTGATCAGAATAAAAGTACAGCGGCGTCCTGATGTATGTGAACAGTTGTCTGACGGTACGAATCGTACACCATACAGTACCAGAATTCTAATCTGTTTTAGGTTGATAATTTTAATATTACTATTCCTACTTATACTAAAATTAACTCCTTAAACTTGGCATAATAGGACTTTCATTCATGTACTTCAGTACTTCTTATACAAGTAAGAAAGATATTAAACAAGTTTTCTTTATAGAACACGTGAAAGTTGGTTAACATAAACTATACCTTAAAGGACTAGAAGAGGTAAATAAGTTCTCACTTCTCACAGTTAAATATTCGGCTATAGTTTCAAAGATTAAACTCAAGTGACATAGTATGAGGGTTAACTGGCATCTTAGTGGTCCTAAGGGCTGGAACCCTTTGACATATCCAGTTTTATTTCTTAACATCTCCTAATCATCATAACATTTCTTGTCAAAAAAAAAGCATCTGCAAGGGCATCACCAAACTAACATCCAAAGAAATTGATACCGGATCTTTTATTTTCTAACCAAAAGCATAGTCAATTAAATGTCACCTAAAACAGACACAGAGAAGTGGATTTCCTCTTTCTTTCTTTGAACATGAATATAAATTCTTTCACTACGGTATCTTTTGTCAGTCAAGGAAGTATCGACAAGTAGACAACAACTACAATCCAAGATGACACATCATAGTGCATGATATTTGTAAATTCTATTGCTCTAATAGATGAGATAAGACTAGAGGTCCATAGTAAGTTGGAATTGTGGTAAATAAATTTTTTGAAAGGTGTTTTAGATTAAGCAGAATCATGGCCTTCATGGCCAAAAAATAAGCAGTGACAGAGATGTGGTAACTTTAGATTGGAAAGAAGAAGATAACTGGTTCTATGAGTCAAAAGTTAGAGAATTGGATGGGATGCCGCACACATAGTTAAAGATGGTTAACATAGAAACATTGCAAAAGAGTTTCCAAGTGGTGTGGTATACATATACCTGGTAAGTTAAACTGTTAAAGGTGGCGTCCTACAAATTGTAATTTTCACATTGATGTATGGCACTAAGAGTTGGGTATACTTATAAGGAACACGTGACAGAGATGTATCTGTTGCAGTTGAATGCACGGCTAGAAAAAATCAGTTCTTTTAAGAGTTACTGAAAATAATCAATTATGGAATGAGCAAGAAGGGAAAAGGTGTAAGACACATCAAACAGTGTTGCCTTGTGATCAACTTAGGAGAACTCAGTTGGAGAAATGAAGAACTTGTGATAAAACTAATACTAAATTGAAGTAACCTTGTGATGGATGAAAGTATGCCATAGGATAGCAAAAAGTGGAAGGTAAATTCATGTCGGCAATGATGATTGAATTTGTGTATTGTTGCACTTATTTATTCGTTTTTTCCCACCTTGTCTATACCATCTCTATTTTCTCTTTAAATTTCATACTTTCCATTCTTTTATTGTGTGACTAATACTTTGTTGTTGCATTGTTTCGACACACTTACCAAGTAATTTAACCAATAACAATAAATTACGTGACAATTAAAGCCAAGAAAAAGAGGACAAGAGATCTCTTGGAGCAGCCTCATCAAAATGCATGTCAAAAGAGAACTGTTTAACAATGCTCTGTAAGAATGTTACTGGGAGCTACAGTCTACATCTCTTTTATAAGAAGCAGCTTAAGAAAATTTTATGCTAGATAGATGTAGACAGGCAAGTAATTTCACAGAGGCACTATATGTTCTGAAAAAGTTGTTATACTCATAAGTTAGGACAGAGGAACCAGCCAGGAACGAAGGAGGTAAGCACATATGATGGATAATCAGCATATAAAGTGAAGTAGTACCAAGTACATGTAAGCAAATCACTTTTTAGAGGTTTATAAATAAGGAACTTATTAAAAGATAAGCTTATGAACTCAAAAAGAAAAAATTATTAATAAGAGGTGGATGTTGCCGAGAAGCAGTATGAAATAGAGTCACGTCAAGCCGAATAGGAAGAGTACTAAGATGACAGAACATAAAGTCTACACCTTTCTATTCTAACTTTCTCTTTAAGATTTTTGGGAATGCACAACATACCTCCCAAAGCAAACCAGAAGAATTACCCAAAGAGCTGTAGCAATCCAACTTGACTCCTTGTAGCAAACCCAAACCTGATTTATCATAGAAGGGAAAAGAGTACACAGTTTTAGCAATAACATGAAGCGAGCCATAGATAATGAC
The DNA here is from genome assembly GCA_009801015.1 of Silene noctiflora. Classification (NCBI taxonomy): domain Eukaryota; kingdom Viridiplantae; phylum Streptophyta; class Magnoliopsida; order Caryophyllales; family Caryophyllaceae; genus Silene; species Silene noctiflora. Next base: position 123,144 of record VHZZ01000864.1, read on the forward strand.
GAAGAAGATTCAACGATAAAGTGGCCTTATATGAGCTAGGTTCTTAAGTTAACCCATCCAAATCATACTCATAAAGGTAAACAGTGATGAGGATTCAAAATTTCAAATAAAAACCAATTTCCATTCCTTGATTTTGAAGGGTTATTGGTTCCCGGACAAGTGTGTTTGCACTATCATGTAGCTCATATAAAACAAAATAGCATCTACCAAGTACCAACTAACTGAAATTCAAGGTTGAACTGATAAAATGATATTCATACCGCAAAAACAGTAACATTTATGTAGAAATCCACCAGAGTGGCTGTCATCCATCTGCAGAAGACGAAGAGAAATTATTAATGGCTCTTCCAAAGTTCCAACCATAGTTATTTTCCGGTTGATAATGTAAGACAATGATGAATATGATGATGATCATAATAAGAATATTACAGATGCACAGAAATGCATGATATAAAATATCCCTAAACATAACCAATCAAAGCAGCATGTAAATAAAAAAATGGACTTGCAAAACGCAATCAAAGAGCAGAGGGTAAAAAAGTTACAAGATAATTGTTGAATGAAGAACATATTACGTACTATTCAGAAATTTTAATTTAATTTTAGCCAACTCAACAATTTGTCATATTACTATAACATCATCTATAGACAATTAAACACTTACGCTAACCCACATAACACTAATCACCCCTGTCGTAACAGATAATTACGAGACTGCAAACTTCCCGGTTGCAAGAAGTACACCAAGAACACATTATCTCAGGATATACGGCAACAGTGCATAATTGAGAATGTTATTCATGTGCGCTGCCCCTCAAATATTCCCGTAATTCTTGGTTACTAAATAGCGTCATACTACATGGCAGTTGTGATTACACACAACCAAATGTATTCATAGTATTAGACTATTAGCATCATACTCCCTCTGACCCGGTCATTTGTTGTCCTTTTCCATTTTTGGGTGTCTCGGTCAATTGTTGTCCTTTCTATTTTAAGAATGAACTTGATAAGCAATTTGACCATTCACACTCAATTTGTTCCACTTGTCATTTTGTAATTGGCTCCCTCCTCTTTTCTTAGCCTGTGTCAAAACCAAAGGACAACAATTGACCGGGACAACAATTTTGTAATTGGCTCCCTCGCATCTTTTGAAAAACGTATACAATCAAACGGAATGACGTATAATCTAACACCGTACATAAACTCATACTCCGTAAGTTGGATCATTCACCATCACATGTACCGAGTATGAAGATTGAAGAAACACTCAAAATTACTCACAACAGTTTAAACAACTCAGCTAGTCTAGAGCAATCACAAATTAACAACCAAACAAAGTTAATTAAAAAGTAAATAAGTCGATAATTAAGAAGAATAATCAGAAAAAAGATGAAATTCATGAAAAAAGAGGAGAATTACGGGGTAAGAAGGTCTTTGCGGAAAGGTAAACCGTCAGTGACGACAGTGTAAATGACAGCAACTGAAGTAATGCATCCCATGATAATGAAGCCTGCTTTTAACGCCATTGCAGTGTATTTCGCCATGGCTGAGGATTGTACAGGAGGCCGCCATTGATGAATTTCAAGTTTTCAAGTATATATACCTTTGGAATTCTGTACTTCATTAGCAAGTGTTTTTAGAGGATGTAGCCGTGCCACGCTGCCTGCTTTTGCTCCTCTCCTGTTTTTTCTTTTTTTTCTTTCTTTTTTTTCTTTGGGAAGTTTTTTTTTTGGATAAGTCTCGAAAAAAGAAAAAAAGGTGTATAATTGTCAAAATGTTGGACTGGGATTTGTGGAGGTTCTTTATTTTTCGAGTGTAATCGTAATCAGAGCTTTTTATTATACGATAATTTTACTTATTATTATGTCTTACGATCGTATGTGGACTTTACGTGTAAAAAATGAGTCGACTCTATTTCAAAGTGACGAGTGCCATGATGATGATAAATTAGACTCGCCGTGACATCCACACAACCCGACGACTCTGCTTGTTAAGCCTGACACCTACTCCTTGAGAATTAAACAAGTCTCTTTAAAAAATAATTTTTTAGTTTGACCATTAAAACTTTGGTATGAGAGTGGGTTGAGGGGGTCTGCAAGGTTGATGGAGGAGGAGATCTGAAGAGTGGGCAAAGGTGGGTGTTGATGATGGTAATGTTGGGCACTACAAGAAAAGTAAAATCGGGCGACTGGCAAAAGACGACAGTTAAGGTAGACGCCAATTTGGCGACTGAATATAAAGTCGGGCGACTGAAATCAGTCGTCAATTTGGCGACTACCAAATTCTCACCCACTGAAAAAATTTGGCGACTGAATTAGTCATTCGGGCGACTGATTTCAGTCGCCAAATTTGGCGACTACCATTTTCAGTCGCCAAATACAGCTAATTAGTCGCCAAAGTTCCTGATACAATCAGGAACTCGTCTCCTTCCCTTCCATTCCCTTCACTTTACCAAATCAAAAAAAAAAAAGACTCAAAGCTTTTCGTCCCTAATTTCGTCACCACCATTGTTTTTCCACCACCACCACCACCACTACGATCACCGGATTCCGTCACAACCTTTCATTTCTCTTCTTGTTAACTTAATTCAATTTAATCAAGGTTTGTTTACTAGAAATTCTAATTTCAATTTTTAGTTTGATTTTTGTTTTGTTTGTAGATTTAGTGAATGTAGTAGCTTATTAGGATGTTGTTAGATATATTGATGCTAATTTTTAGTTAATTAGATTGTAGTAGCTTATTA
>VHZZ01000865.1:70672-82906 GCA_009801015.1 Silene noctiflora
AGCAGGGTGGAGTCTCACGAGTTTTATATTAGCTTCCGCGGACTATGTTTAGTATCACATTTGTTTTAGTTGGTTTTGTACTCCATTTTATGGAGCATTTTGTAATCATTTAAGTTATACTTATATTAATAATGTTTCTTTTTTGTTGCTATGATGTTCACTGCCTCGGGAAACCGAGATGGTATTATCCTTGTATTCGGAGGTAGTCCTTGGTAAGGTGCCTCGGAGTATGGGTGTTTTACAAAGTGGTATCTGAGCAACGATTTTGGAACCTAAAACCAATGAAAAAAATAAACATAGGGTGTCTAATTAAAATGAACCCGGGGAGAAATTGTTTAGGCCTGCCGCAAAGGTTAGGGAGACGTCCCGAAACCGCACCTTTGCCTTTACAACTTTGAGCCCGTCACGGGAGTGTCAAGGGACGATGAATGCTAAGTGTTTCTACATATGTGATCGCATAAATGATATATGTTGAATATTTGTGATGATATGGATATGAGAACATGTTGGCATGAACATTACAATGTTACGTTTTGGCTGTAATAGTAACATGATAGGATGTGTGCTTATATGATTTTATATATGAAGAGCATGTGGGACATGTGTAGTATGGAATGAATCGACCGAGTGGAAGGGACTCGACCGAGTGTGGGGCACTCGATTAAGTTCCAGGCACTCAACCGGGTGGTGTTTTGAGGCAGAATTCCTGCCACTTTTGCACTCGACCGAGTGGGGGTGACTCGAACGAGTACGTATGTACTCGACCGAGTGCGTTTTCGGGGTAAAATTTTGTCAGACCCTGGGTAATTTGAACTCGACCGAGTGTGCGAGACACTCGACCGAGTAGGGTGTACTCGACCGAGTGCGTTTAGGTACTGTTTATGTTACTTGAGTCGTAGGCTATGCGCTTACGACTGTTTATTATATAGTAATGATGGCTCCGAAGATATCTTCTACGTATATCAAAGCTTCTGAGATGTCTATCGACGAGATAGCCAGGATGATCGAGCAGCAGGAGGTGCTTACTTAGGCTCTCCGAACGCTAGGGCAGGCCAAGGAGAAGGTGGTGGATGCTACCAAAATGAGCACCACTATCTCTCGCTTCAACCCTAAGGTGTATAAGGGCATCACATCTGCTAGACAACTGGCATATGGAGATGGAGAGTGTTCTTGAGGTTGTCAACTGCCCGGAAGAGATGAAGGTGGAACAAGTTGCGTTCTACCTCAGATATGAGGCTGTTGTATGGTGGAACCGGGAGAAGGATAACGCTCGGGAGTTTAACAAGGACCTAGGGGAACCCGCTATTCCCTCGGCTGAGTTTAAGAAGGCTATAAGGCACCAATTTGTTCCTGAGCATATTAGGAACAAGATGAGGGCGGAGTTCGACTCTTTCCACATGAATGAGGGGATAACAGTGGCAGAATATCACCGCAAGTTTAATGAGCTGGCTCGCTATGTGGATGATCTGAAGATGAACAAACTCAGTATGGCTATTCGGTTTGAGAAGGGGTTGTCAGCAAAGATTCTGGAGAGGCTGGCTTCTGGAGTCCTTACTGATGTTAAGGAAGTTTATGAGAGAGCTGGGAATGCTAAGAGGTAGTCCTTGGTAAGGTGCCTCGGAGTATGGGGGTGTTACACCCTTGTTCGCCCTTGTGGTTCCCGTCACAAAGGGGATGTGCACATTAATGACCATTGGTTTTGCGCTCTATGGTTTTTAGCGGGGCTTAGGTGGTAAGGTTGCGGTCCCTACTGGCGGAGTAGTTTACCTGTTGCGATGGGTAAACTGGCAGGACTACACACTTGGTGTGTGGTCAGGTGTATGGAGTATTGTGGAGTTGGAGGAATGTGATTCTGTGTTGTATTATCTTATCTTATTATGCAGTAAATGACCCCGTTTATGTGTTTTAAAAATTGTGGTGATCCATTCGGGGATGGTGGCCAGTTGATTAACAGGTATGCCTTGGAAAGCTCGCGGGTTGCTCGGGATGGAGTCGTCACTTAGTCTTTTAGGTAGTCTTCCGCTTAGTCTTATAACAGTCTTGGTTTTAGTAGTTTTGGTTTGAGACGGTTGTATCGTATTTTACTGTTTTGCAGTTTTGGTTTTGGGATGTATGACTTAAACGTTTTTACCTTTAAATGTTGTTTCTTGATGGTCACTTTTGATATACTGTGCCTCCGGTAACCGAGATGGTAGCATCTCTATATGTTAGGGTGGCCTTTGTAAGACACCTTGGTATGTGGGGGTGTTACAGTATATGCGGTTGAGTCATATAACGAGAAATTTTGCATGGCTTGTTTGTTTAATGAAGTCCACCTATTTGTGATAGATACGTATACACATAACTTACATGAGTTGAGAGTTATTATGAGATTAGAGATTAGAACCGTGGGTTTGACCTTGTGTTTTATCTTTTGGGAGACTTAACGTGTGGGATCATATCGATAGTATTTTTACTATAGATTTGATTATGGATTTGCAATAAGTAAGAAAGAGTGCTACACTTGGATCATGGTTATTTGTGGAAATTAGTAATGAGCGTATGAGAACACTTTATAAGGATTGCTAGTTGAACTTCGAGTCGAACTTATTTTTTAGGAGGAGTGGATGTAATAATTCGGAAATTTAGGAAAGAGAAAGTACGGAATGTGAGAAAGTAGTGAGAGTCGAACAAAGAACCTTGGGATGCGTGTGAAGTTTAGAAAGAGCGTATACGGTTGATAGACATATGAGACAAGAGAGAGTGCATGAGAATCACGGATAAGACTTGAGGAAATGAGAGTGTAGAGCAAACTTCAGGGACGAAGTTCATTATAAGGAGGAAAGACTGTAATACCCCGTATTTTTATAATTTTAAATTTTATATTGCTTTACGAATTATGTTACAAGGCGAAATAATAAATAATAATGGTAGCGATAATAATACATAATACGTATATATACATGTACACCTACCATTCTAACCTTATATATACACTCACCCACCCAAACTACCTTATCCTATCCACTCACCACATTTCATTTCCACCACACAAATGAGAGGAAAAAAAGAGAAAAAAAGAGAGAAGAGGAAAGTGGAAGATGTGAGCATTTTATCCCTCCGTCTTGAGTTAAGACCGTCTTATACTAGTTTATACATTATTTAATTTATACCATCGACCCGCCTTGACCCCGACTCACCTTTGACCGTCTTTGACCCGTCGTTTGACCACCGTTGACCACCCATAATCGGGTTTGACCGAGTAGACCTAGAACTTTTGTTGTTATTGTGTGACCGTCTTAAGACGTATTTTTGACCCTTAAACGGTGGTTCACCTAGGGCGACCTTGGGTGGGTTTTGTTGAGGGTTTAGAGGGGTGTTGAGTGGTAGTGTTTGGTGGTAGAAAAATGGGTTCAAAGGAGGATGTGTCCGCTAGTTGTGGTCGTTGTTGTTGTTGTGTGTTGTTGTCATTGTTGTCGTGTCTTATGTCATTGTTGTTAGTTGTCGTCGTTGAGTTGGGGTGGCCGGAGTGGCGTCTGGTGGTGACAGCGACTGGTGGTGGCCGTGTGGTTGTCTGGTGTGGTTGCGTCGGTTGTTGTTTGTTGTTATTGTTGGGTCGATGTTGGTTGTTGTGGTTGCTGCCGGTGTGGGGCTGCTGGTCGTGGCCACCATGGCTGCTGCTGGTGGCCCACGGTGGCGGCAGCCGGCAGTGGAGGGTGGAGAGTCGAATTAGTATTGAAATGGGTTTTGGGTTGTATATTAAGACGGGTTTTGTTTATTTAATTACGTATTTAATTTAATTAGATTASTTAGTAATTATATTTAATTATCGTAATTAGGTGCCGACTTTGTGGAGGAGCGCAATTGTATCTGTTTGCTTGTTTATTTGACGGAGTATGCTAAAAGGTAGGTTAATTCAACTCGGTTTCAATATATGTACTAGTTTTAAACTCGTGCAGAAAATAGACAGCTCATAATAATTAAATGTTCAATGTAGTAAATAACAACATATAATCTCGACATATTTATTCGATATTAAATTTTTCAATGCAGTCACTAATTTTATCAACAAAAAAATTTAAATGTTTTTCGATTATTGTTATTTTATGTTTTCTTTAATATAGATCTAGAGTATAAATGCTTGTATTTATTATGTTATATTATCAAGCAAAAAATATATAGTTCATATTGTAAATTTTTGTAATTTATTATTTTGTATATAGTATGTATGTATTTATTGTAAATGATGTTTTAAAGAAATTAAATCAACAAAACCCATGTTTGTTTGGTAGGGGACCACCTTTTGATTTTTTATTTTTTTTATGAAAATCAAGAGCCAATAGGAATTCTCCAAATGACTTAGCTTTTATACTATGTAGATTTGGATGGTCATATGAGTCGTTATTAAGTGGCATTGCATTATAACATATTTATCATAATTCATATGTTATTGGGAAGTACATTATTATGACATGACATTGATGATATTGAGGAATTGGTATTCATATCGTAATTGGGACCGTGTATCATGATGAGTCGGTAATTGGCATATTGAGTGATATCTTGCATTTATTTTGTTGGTTATGCATATCGTGTTATATGTATTTGTGGAGGTTGTTGGCGGTGTACGATGGTGTTACTCGTTCTTTGGAGACGTGAGGCCGTTGGGAGACCATCTCATGCTCAGGTCGCCTCTTGGAGCTTCCCACTCTGAGGGGGATGTGCACATTAATGGCTTAAGTTATGAAGGGACACGTGAGGTTGAGTCACGTCGTCTGGCATGGGATCCGAGTCGCTCTCGGGCCCGGTACCACCGGTGTGTCCGGAGTACCTTTTTACGGTTGCGGTCCGGCTTTTTTGGTGGGTGGTGCTGCGGTGCCGTCACCGGGTTGTGGGTACATCTGGGTGTGTCCCGGTACCGGTGTGGTGTTGTTGGAGGTTGTGTCACGGGAATTTCATTGTCGTGTTGCATAAGCATAATTTGTATGTCGTGTCTTATATTATTTATTGAAACTGACGTGTTTTGTGTCTGTGTAATTTTCACCTATTTCCGAGGTGGCCTCTGTCGATCCATATGATATTTCCGATCATATGGGGAGGAGGTTGAGTACAGGTTTTGCTTGTTGACGCGATCGGGTTTTAGGTCGCGCTTTGGACTTAGAGTTGAGTTGGCATGAGAGAGTCCTCTTAGAGAGTCGAAGTAGTATGACTTGTATTTATTTATTCATTTGTTTACGTTTATGTAATTCACTAAACCGATATTTATAATAAAGGCTTCTTGTTGTATCTCCGTAATCACTACCTCGGGAAACCGAGATGGTAATTCTTCAATTATCTTGGCCGGATAATTGGGGTGTTACACATAGGAACATGCCTGAGGGCATAACCGAGTAGATTTGAGCTAAAGCTAGCTTGGATGAGCTCGAGATCGGCTTGGAGTTTTGAGCTCAAACTCGATCGGGTTCCTTCAAAGTTCATTGACCCTAAAAAGGTTAACCGCGTACTTTGGCGAGGGAAGAATCTCAAGATTTTTGCATTAAATGTGGTAAAATTAAGTTTATATTTTATTTCTCACGAGATAATCTTAAATTCTTCCCTCATATAAATTATTAATGTGTGCCTTTAAAATACACGTCAGAGAAACCGCTGTTTTGATTAATTTTGCGGGAGACTTTTTATGTTTTATTTAATGAAAGAATCGATGATAAGAGAAAAAGTTGGAATGAAAAGAGAAAGACAAACTTCTCCACTATATGGTGCACCAAAGCGTCTCCCTTGTGACGGACGCTATCCGTCACAAGGTGAAGACGGACCTAATACGTATCAGCTAATATGGATAGTAGGTGGGGCAACAAAGTACCAAATGTGGCTTATTTTATTGTATATATGATATGACTGATGTAATAAAGAAATGAAAAAAAAAAATTGTGCAACTCCCAATGTGACGGCCCATTGTAAACCGTGTAATAAACAAATGCATGCTTCTTTAAGACAATAATGTCATCTTTCTGACTAAATCTATATTACTTACTTTTCCTCACCACTCTCATCACCCACATTTCTCTACACTCCCACCAAAACCTGATTTTCAAAACCCCATTTCGTCGTCATCACCTTCCGTCATCATCTTCATACTCCCTCTGTCATCATCTTCATACTTGAAGATAATGGGCAAAAAACAAGTAGCTAAGAAGACAAGTCCGAAGAAAAAGGAAGGTAATGACGATTTAGATTATGTGTGGTCACATTTTTTGGTACAAATTTTAGTTTGGTAAGAAAAAGTTATAAATGGTCAGACTTTATTAGTTAAATGTTGCTAAAAAAAATGAGATTTGGTTAATTTAATGTTGTTTTATGCTTGCATGTTGCCATAGCTGAGAATAATGGAAAGGGGAAGCAGCCAAAGAAGGGAGATAAGGTGCAGGAAGAGGTTGTGGAGCAGGTGGATGAAGAGAGTGCAGCAAGTGAAGAGATTTCATCAAGCGAGGAGACTATTGGTGATTCCAATGTTGTTTCTGAAGAGGACGGGGATGAGTCAGGGTCTGAACATGATGAGGAGGATGGTTTGGAAGAGGCGCTTGCGGCCGCGGTTAAGATGGCTGCTGCTCTTGGCACCAAAAAGAAGAGGCCGAAATCGACAGGTATGCCTGAAATCTCTATTTGAAGCTGCAATGCATGTTTTTGGTGTTTTAACTGCAGTTTCTGTTGGGTTAACTTCGTATGATTTTAGGCTAAAGATGGTCACAATTGGGTAATGTTGATAATGTGGCCATATTAGCAGATATAAACTTATTTATTATTGTTAACATGATAACATCAATGGTAACACATGGTCACATATGATTACATGTTTCTAATGTCAACAATTTGAATAAATAATGTAACTCCTTTAATTTGTCAGTTTGTATGAATGAAACTTAGCATGATGACATAAATCAGTTAACATCTGAACATTATAGACTACAGATAAGTGATATTAATAATGTGACCACATTAACAGATATCCACCTATATGTGGTTGTTCATTACTGAAGTTAACATGATAACATCAGTGTTATCACATGGTGACATATGACATCTTTAATTTGAAGTTTAAATGTAACTTTGCATGTTCCTATCTTTAATTGGTCACATATGAATTAATCCTTAGTACATCAGCTAAATATGAGCATCTTTATGGGTTAATGTCTTAAGTGTAGCCAGTGTCACTGAGGAATGAACCTATCTTAAATTCTTTAGAAGAGTTAGTAAAGTTGGTGACATGTGTTGGTATTAAAGTACTTGTGTTAGTTTTTTTGCTGAGGATAACATGATAACATCCATGGTATCACATGGTCACATCTGACAACATGTTCTAATGTTGGGTGTTTGAGTATGAAATGTTTCTATCTTTATTTGGTGACATATCAATGAATCCTTGGTAGAGCACCTAACTGTGACCATCTTTATGGGTGAATGTGTTAACTGTAACCAGTGTCACGGGGGAATGTAGCTATCCTAAAGTTACTAAAGTTGGTGACATATGTGCTGTTGTTAAAAGGTCACCACCACAGACTATTAATGTACCTATCTAACATTTTTTCATTGTTGAGGTTTACTTGATCACATAAATGGTATGACATGGTGACATATCAGATTATGTTCTAATGTTGGGTGTTTGAGTAGAAAATGTAAACTCCTTAATTAGAGGTTTAAATGAAACTTAGAATGCACCTATCTTTAATTGGCCACACATCAAACAATCCTCAGTACAATAACTAACTGTGACATATCTTAAATTCTTCAAAAAACTTTCTAAAGTGGGTGACATGTGTTGGTGAAAAAATGTGACCACCCCAGACTATAAAATGTGACCACACCATAATCTAAATTATTTCTTAACTTGGTAACATTATAGAGTAAAGATGGTCACTGTTAGCTGATGTTGATAATGTGACCACCTATATTGAAGTTGGAATAAAAGTTAACATGATTCCATATCTTACAAAATTGGTGACAGATGTGTTGGTGTTTAGGTGTAACCTTTGTAGACTATAAAAGTGCCTATGTTAAGGTTTGATGAAAATGTTATGTAATTTATATAAACTGGTCACATATTTATAAGTTGTGAAAATGTGACCAGCTTGTACTATTAAAGTACCTATTTTTGCTACTGTCCCATGTTCTTCCAGCTGCTTTACTTTCACTGTTTGGTTTGGAGGGGTGAGCCAACACCATGTTCATTGCCGTTAATACAGCATTGGACCAATGACGCGATGAATACACGGATGAAGGAGGAGTGCAAGGCTTACATGGTCCATCGGGGCTTCGGTATGGGGATGTGAGATTTCACGACATACCCGGTGTCCATTAGATAGCCCAAATCATTCTACCGTCTCCCAAACCAGAATGTTGGTTCTGATGAGGCCGTGGTGGTATAGGAGGCATCACGACCATCTGAGAATGTCACCACTACAACAGATAAGGAGAGTAGAAGTTTATCTTTCCCGCTACCAGATGACCTCCCAGATGACCTCCCAACTGACGACGAACTCCGCCAACAATATCCAGACGTAAGTCTCACAACTTCAATTGCATAAACTTTTAGTGAAAACTTGAAACTGGTTTCTCTTTGATTTAAATTGGTGACATAACACACTAAGCTGGTGACATTTGTTTTGGCAGATGGTGACATTATTAGTTGTTCCTGGTTTGGTATTTTGTTTTTCATCTATTAACAGACCCCAAAGTGTTGTCAGCCAAATTGAATGGTGTCACTTATATGTAATTGTTTATGTGTAGGAGCGCGCGTTAAAATGGTACAGGACGAAGAGGAACCATCAGTTGGTGTCACGCTTGAATCGTCAATTGGCAGTAGAAATGCAGAAGGAACAAAGCGTGTCTCGGGTGGGGGGGGGGAGTTCAGCAGCAGCCACCTGTCGTGCTGGCTAGTATTCCTAGTGCATTACAGAAGACGTTCTCACAAAAAGTGGCTAACGACCCCGTATTCCTTGGTGACTTCATAACCATGCTTGATCAAATGACGCACTGGTGGATAACATGGTTCTACCTCCCTCCTTTGACCTAGGGCTAGATGACATAGACATTGGAAGCAGGCTAGTCGCCTCTTATTCACTGAGGTACACACGGGCTAGAGAGTGCCCAGCAGGAGGTCCCGTTTATACTAGCGCTGACGATGCTTCTCGCAATACAAAGCCTGATGATGTTGCCCGCCCACCAAAGCCTACAAAGAAGAAGAACAAAAGATGTAACTGTCGGTTTGTAAATGTTAAGACTTAGTAGTTGTGTGGTTGGGTAACTTGTGTTATTTTGGGACACCCTTTTTACTCCCTAATGATGTTAGGGATGTCGAACAGTCGTTGTGATCGGATGTGGTCCATTTTATTTTGAACAACATGACCATATTCTGTAAGATATGGTCACATGAAGATGTGAGAGTGTGAAACACACCTTATTTTGTAACCACCTTATGATGCTACCAACAATGTTGTGACATTTGTACACCAATATAGCGACCCTGTTAGCAGTAATATGGTAACATTTTTTGTTCGTAGAAAATGTCATCAATATGAAATATCAAACACAGGTACATATCTTAGATAAGGTAGTGACACAATTAACAATTTTGACTAAACATGGTGACATTTAAAAAAAAAAACATATAAGTCACCATGTTAAGTGTATTATTATGTTAAAATAATTATCACCATGTTAGCAATAAAATGGTAATATTTTGTGTTCGTATAAAATGTCGCCAATATGACCCAGTTAAGTACAATAGAAAACTATCAAACATAGGTACATATCTTAGATAAGGTGGTGACACAATTGACAATTTTAACTAAACATGGTGACATTTTAAAAAGAACATATAATTCACCATGTTAAGTGTATTATTATATTAAAATAATTATCATAATATGGTACATATCTTTGCCAAGGAAGTCACATTTCTCATAATCAGTTAATAGTCATCATGTTTTGTATGTTATGTGAATAGTTTAAGGGTAATTTTAAACACTCCATTAGTACATTATTTAGCTAAGGTGGTCACATTTGGAACTGTAACATATAAGCGCATGTTGAGTTTATTATTATGTTAACATTTGAAGGTGTAACAAAATATGGTACATATGTCAACAGTTTATGAGTAATTTTAAAGAACTGCATTGGTACATTATTTTGCTGAGGTGGTCACATTTTGAACTATAGAGCATATGTGATCATGTTGAAACAATAATGTTACCATTGTTTAATATTCCAAAAAGCAAGCATTTAGCAGCTAAAATGGTCACATATTGATCCAATGTCCAGACATTGTCATATGTCACAAAGTTTACAAAATATGTATTAACATTGACCCAAAAAACAACACGATATGAGCAATGAGCTTTCTGATCCTTTAAGGTGTTGGTCATATCAGGCGCGGAACAGCAACCTACATGCCACCCCCTTCCTTTCCACCCTTAGTCCCTTTCCTAGCCTTCTTCTTCGGCCCCATGTTCCTTTTTTTCCTTTGACTGCGGCCCTTTGTCATACAACGCAAGGGGTCAAGTATAACAGGAGTAATGACCTGTATTTGTGTTTGGGCATCGTCCATACTAAGGTTGGAAGGTAACAATTCGACCTCTTCATTAGCCTTAATAAAAAGGTCATCCACAATTTTTCTTGCGTCAGCAACATTCTGGCATTTGGTGATGCGGTAGTTTGTAGCTGTCAACATTGAACAACGCCAATTGATGGCGTCGTGAGCTGCGCTCCTGCGCATGTCACTCGGCAAGAGCCTCTGTCACACTGAGGTTTTGGAGAATTTAGTCCACCTCCGTAATATGTACTTGTCCAGAATCTCCGTGATAGAATGCATGTGGAGGACACGAATGATGTGGCTACATAGCATACCCATTACACTAAAATTTCGGCAGCTGCATTCTATTAAAATGCTGTCACAGTCGTACGTCATGCGTTTTGCGTCTTCCTCGTCCCCCGCGGGATGGACGCGATACAACAACACGGGATCATCAACTGGTAGGATAGTATCCCGAGTTCCCATAGCCAGTGCAAATTCTTTTTCAAAAACGCGAAACATCTCCAATGTGTAAACCGGAGATGCGTGAAGAAGAAAATACACCAAGGGGTAGACAGAGGTGGAGGTGGATCTAATACCGTTGAATTCTTTGCGCTCTTCCTCACCTCTCCATCTTTTCACTGTGTTTTCAAATATCCCAAAAAATTCAGTCACTGACGTGGTCTTTGAAGCTTGGAAACCCATCACATGGTTTGTGCTCTCACTCCTTTGTGAGGATAAAATCCTAGATGATAAGTATTCATTGTTCAACGCAGTGCTCCATTTTGCTCTATGCTTGTATAATCTCTTAAACCATGAATGGTTAACTAACCCATATGCTATCAACATTTTCTGCCACGTCTCTTCAAATCCAGTCTCAGTATAACACCCATGGAGGCATTTGTTGAATACATTCTGGAACATCCGATCACCCTTTAATTTCCCAAAGTGCGAAATGGCGTTTTGATGGATTTTCCACTGGCATAGATGATGTCTTGTTGCTGGATAGACCTGCCACCATTTGAATATTATTAGCATTAGAAATGTGCAGACCTGCAGGACAGTGGTAACCCCTGTGCTATGGAATGTGACCATGTATACCCAACTATGTGACCACTACTGTAAACCAATGTGACCATGTTAAGCGAAACTTAAAACATAAATATTAGTCACTTTGACAGCTTAGATGGTCACATGTTTAACAATCACTTATATGGTCACATGTTTTGACTAAGATGGGCCCAAATGTACAAAATTTAAAACATTACACTGATTCATTTAGATTTAAACAAATGTGTGACCATGTTTATGAAAACTTGTTAACATGTAAACATATTGTATAATGATACTAAAATGGTCACATTCACCTATATCTCATCATGTTCAACCCATTACTACTCAAAAGTAGGTATATAACTTTGGTAAGGTGACCACATTTCCAGCAGTCAAATATAAGTGACCATGTGTAGTGAAATATGTTAACAAGTTAAGAAAAAATTAAAACATGAACATTGGTCACTTTGACAGCTAAAATGGTCACATGTTTAACAAAGGCTTATATGGTCACATGTTTTGACTAAGATGGACCCAAATGTACAAAATGATATCATCTTAGACTGAAGAAAGTGTGTGACCATGTTTATAAAAACATGTCATTATGGTGACTATTGTACAATCATACAAAGGTGGTG
>VHZZ01000865.1:83846-100002 GCA_009801015.1 Silene noctiflora
CAAAGGCTCCACAAATAAGATTATACCTATTTGTTCGATACGTCGTATCAAATATTTTGACATCTCCATACAACAAATAGTCCTCTCTCATCATCGCATCTCGCCATAAAAGGTTACTTAGTCTTCTTTCTTCGTCGAATTGAACACAAAATAAAAACCCCGACTCCTCCGCTTGCCTACTAGTAAGAAGGTTGATCAATGTTGTTGCATCACCACCTTCAATTGATTCCATCTTCAACCTATTAACATGGTTAATATGGCCTCTCTTAGCGTGGCTAAAAAAAGCATCACCCCCAGCCCCTGCCGCAGCAACCCTGAATTGGACCGAAGGGGGCACATGCGCTTCAGTCATTGCCTTTATTACCCCAGCCTTCGCGTCTGTAATTTTTCGCTCAGACATGTGATGCTGCTGCCACTGAGGCGGTGTGAAAGGGTGATTATGTTTGACAGCATGCTGCAGAACCTCCCATACTCCATCCTTACTTACTTGCATCCTAACAAAGGCTTCACAATTACATCGAGTAATTGAAACATTCCGCACATTTGTAACACCATTCAACCGACAGTTACTCCCATTCCCATGTTGTCCTTCGCAAGAACATCTAAAATATCTCTCAATAAACGGCCTATCTTTCGCATTCGATCTACGAGATGTAGATTTCTTGATGTTGAACCCATAAGTTGTGAATGCTTCTTATACAAGCTGTAAATATGTTCCCATTTGCTAGATTTTATTCCAACTAAAGAACCTGAAAGATTGGTACCTACAACACAGCAACCAAATTATAAAGTATGGTTAACATGGTCACACTGAAATCTAAAATGGTCACACTGTGACCTAGAATGATCACATTTTCCTGAAACATATTTTAAAGCACGCATTACACAGTGTCTGCCCAAATATGACAACATTCAGTATCGACAACATGTCAGCATTCTTAATATCAGATTTGATCAGTTTTTCTGAGACATATGTCATGGTCACACTGAAATCTAAAATGGTCACACTGTGACCTAGAATGGTCACATTTGCCTGAAACATGTTTTAAAGCACGCGTTACACAGTGTCTGGCCAAATATGATACATTCATTATCAACACCATGTCACCATTCTTAATATCAGATTTGATCAGTTTTTTTGAGACTTATGTAATAGAAGACCTAAAATGAACACGAAGACTAAAACTGAACATGAACATTTATTCAATCAACTGAAATTTATTCAGTCACTTGATTTTTTAGCTCAAAAAATCAACTCAATCAACACAAATTTAATCAACACCACCAACAACACAAATACCCCTAAAAATTTGGATATCAAATTGCAAATATATACACCGACTCGTATTGTTCACCTAAATCGAATCAATAAAAACGACAACTTTTAAAGAGAATAAACAAACCTTTACTCATCAACATCGCCACAAACGCTTCGTCATTATCATCAACCAATAGACAGTCCTCGTCCTGAACTTCAACAATTTCATCCTCCATTGTCGTATTATCAACCACAATTCCATCGTCTACTATTTGCATTGGACCCATGCATGTTTGATCCTTCATTGCCGTCTTAAGCACGTTTTTTTTGGGTGAGCTTAATGTGATTTTGATGAATTTTTTATTATTGCTGAGGATTGAGCTTCAGATTTCATGAATGTTTGTTACAAATTTGATGAAGATTAGGTTTGAGATTTGAATTCACAGAATTATTTTGGAGGGAGAAAGTTTTGGCATGGAGGTAAGGTTACTTTCTCATTTTGACGTGATATTGGTGTGATATGGGTTGTGTATTCCGTGCATATGGCAATATGCATTTAATGCTGTGAATAGTGATTGTCCCCCAACAACAATATAATATGCTGAGCACCAAGTCCACTTGCTCTAGTATCCAGCCCATTTGTAGGCAATATGGTACGTATTTGGCCCGTCTTCTCCTTGTGACGGATACCATCCGTCACAAATGAGAATTTTCTATGGTGCACATGGAAGACGCCAAGTAAGGCCATTTTCTTCCTGACCTCATTTCAGCTCATTTCAATTCAACTCAGCTCTATTCAGTTCAGTTAAGTTTATTTACTTTAGTTCAACTCAGTTCAATTTATATCTTCACAAATCTTATCTATATAAATACACAAACATTTCGTGCAAATCTGTGCAGCCACGTCACCACACCAAGTTTTTTTTTTTTTTTTTTAAATATTAGATGCGGGACCCGCAGTAAAAATTAAGGAATTAATTAATAAAATACCGTCTATGTTTATGTTTTGTACGTAAATAATTACGTTTATGATTTGTACGTAAATATTAAAAAATAACGATGGTTTGTACGTAATATTAATAAATAACGATTTATGAATAATTTATATTACAATAAATAATAACAAATGACACCAATTGATAAAAATACAATCCAAACTAGTTTTATGCCCGTGTAAAATTTCCACGAATTTACTTTCAAATTTTTGATACAAAATATTATATACAATTCTAATACTATAAGTTTTTATATACCAACGGGTCTAAGTTGTTGAGTTATGTCAACTATTTTAAAGAAAGTGCAAACAAAATATGAGTATATTTTTATATTTTTCTAAATTTAAGAGATATCAATTTTTATTTTTTATTTAATTTTTTAATAATAAATAAATGAAATGTAATATATATAATGCACATTTCATTTGTAATTTTTTTTAATATTTTTAAATTTTTAATTTTAATGTTGAATGAATGATTTACAAAAAAAAGTAGGCAAATATAAAACGGAGTAGGTTCGTTCATTTTCATGAGATTTTCTATCAACGAAATCATCAATAATATACAAAGTAAACTAAAATTAAGAGAGAGAATAATTAGTTATGGATGAAGATGTGGGGGCCCTACCTAAATAAAGTTTTTCTTAAACCTTGAAAATCACCCGCCAATAAAAAGTCAAGAAATGACTTAGTTTTTATACTATCTAGATTTTTACTACAAATTTTTACTACAATAATAATAACGTACAAATAAATACATCGATTGATAACAAATCAAAGTTGTAACAAAAATCACATGATTTAACAAAACTTATTATATTATAGCAATTTACTAAAAAATTAAATACTAAATATAAAATGCAATTATAAATTGACTATAAAGGAACAAAAAAATTAAAAAACAAAATATACAAATTTGTTAAGGGTAATGGTGCAAAATTCCGGACTCTCGAATCATCAATTGAGGTTGAAGGTCGGTGCTATGGTGATGCTTCTTAGGAACATTGATCAATCACGCAGTTTGTGTAATGGTACGAGATTAATCGTGACAGATTTAGGGTAACGCATGATTAGATGTACGGTTTTAACTGGTAGTCATAAAGGTGATATGGTGCATTTTGCTCGACTAACACTTACTCCGTCAGACTCCATTAGATTCCCTGTAAGTTTCAATAGAAGGCAATTCCCTATCGCGCTCTGTTTTGCCATGACTATAAGCAAGAGTTAAGGACAATCTTTATCTCAGATCAACATCTATTTTTCAAGACCGGTTTTTAGTCCTGACCAGTTTTACGTAATGATTTCCAGAATCTCAAGAAAACAAGGCTTGAAACTTTTGATTTGTGATAGTAATAAGCTTATATATAATACAATAATTAATATAGTCTACCATGAAATTTTCCAATATTTGGAATGATATTAGACTGTTTTAGTTAATTCTATATTTATGTTTCTTGAATTGTATTTTAAACCCTTTTAAATTTTAACAATAATTGCTTCGATTTTATAGCGATATTTACATTGTTAGCTATTTATTCTTTCTCATACATTCTATTTAATATACTATATACCATGTTTTAACACCGAATTCATGCATTTTTTTTTTCATGGATTTAAAACATGTGCAAGTTTCAAACCCTTGCCATTTTTGCACGTGTTTTAACCTATTATAATTATAAAAGAAATAAAGTATAAAATATTCATGTATTTTGGTTAACATTTTTTAAATGTTAATTTATACCAATGTTTTTAAAAACATACCCGTGCAATTTTGCACATGTTGAAAACTAGTTAACTCTTATTTCAACTATATTCAGTCTAACTTAACTTTATTTAGTTCACTTCAGTTCAACTCAAGTCCATTCAATTCACTTCAGTTAAACAAAAATAACCACGCCTGATTGTGATTTGTGAGGGTGATCGGTAAATAACACAACCCAAAAGAAAATAGATAGCCCAGAACTCGCTTCTTAATTAATCGTATCAAATTGGGCCTACTCTATCAAACCAATCAATTCAAGAAGTTTCGGATTGATTGGATCAATTTTCCTCAATCTCCCGCCATTAACGTTTCTATTCAAACTTTAGAGAGAGAAAGAGGGGAAAGAAAATGGAAGAAGTCCGAAAATGGACGGTCTCGTATACGAAGCATGTAACGCAGAGGAGGAAACTTTATCACGACGGCTTCCTTCACCTTAATTCCAATAACAAGGTTCAAACTCTCTTTTTTGACTTTTTTTTTAGTTCCACTTTTTTCAGTTTCTACAATTTCGGAGCTGAAAATGCATGTCGTATTTCAATTAGAGGTATTTTAGGTCGATTAAGGCGACGTTGTGAAAACTGTGTTGTTTTCGAGTAATTTTTGACGAATTTGTGTGATTTTGGTTCTGTAATTGACGTATTAGGTACTATTATGTTTATGAATGTTGTTTGAATCAGATTTCTTAATCGCGAAAGTTTAGTTGTGATCGAGCTTAATTTAAAGGCGAAATAATAAAATTCACATAATGATCTTGTGTTTTGCGTATTCGAGCAGAGACTTTTTTATGAATGTGTGTGATTTCCGTGCTAAAATCAACATGATTGCTATTATGTTTATGAATCGTATTTGAATGAGCTGACTAATTGCGAAATGATAGTTTAGACTGAGCTTATTCACATATGATGTGGTGATTTTCTATTTCAGTTGTAATTTTTGTTCATAATTGTGCATCTGTGCTGCGGAGGTGATTTTTCGCTCATTTATCAAATTTGGAATTAGCTCTCTCTCTATATATATATCGGAAACATGAATTTGCTTCAAAGCGGAAAATTGCTCATGGTTCTGTCAACTTTTCGATGGATAGGAGTCAGTGGTGCTTAATTGTGGCTCATGGGGTTATGCTTGTGATATTGTAGACATTGTGATGGTGAAATCGACCTGATTTGCAGAATTTGACAAAGTTTAGCGTCCGCTGATTGACCTAATTTTATGTGATTTTCAAATTTCAGTGAGATGACTATTTGTTTCATGTGTAGTCTTAGTTGATGGAGTGGCTAACTATCATTGATTAGTGATATACTTGTTTTCGAGGTAGTCAATTTGGTCTTCTAATTACTGCTGTAAAACACTTCTTGCATCGCTAGGTCATGTTATATGATGATTGTGAGAAGCTGTTAGACAGCAAGTATATGAAGAAAGATGAATCTGTAAAAGCCGGGGAATCAATGGCATTTTCATCATTCCTAGTAGATATTGGTGATCCTGAAAGCAGCTCCTCGTGTATATTGCTGCCAAATCGTAAATCCGAATCTGATAGTAGAACTCCTGAGAAACCTCAATTTTCATACGGGGAGAAGTCAAGAAACACTTTCCCTAGTAAGGATTGTTGTTAGTTGATTGTAGGCTCTTCAGTTGTTTTAGTAGTTGTAGCTACCATTAAGATTTTCATTTACTGTTGTTTCTGAAGATAAAAGACCAAATACCTGGAGCAGAAAGACATCAGCGAACAATTTAAGCCCGTCTCAAAAGATTATTAGAGGTGGTTGCATGTTTTCCCTAGCATTATCAAATATCAAGCATGATTTTTTGGAACAGATGAAAGGTTTTATCATTAGGAGACTTTAATAATAAACTAACAACTAACATCGTCCATGTTGCAGAGTTCAAGAAAAATGAAGAAGTCAAATATAATACTCATCGTAGTCCTTCTAGTGTCGCAACACCGTCTTTTAAAGGTTTGCTCATCAAAATTACTTTTTGTGTTTTAGACTTTAGACTAGCTATCTTGCCATTATCTGTACTTGTACCATCTTGTTTAGTCGTGTATAAGCATCTCAAACTTTGATGCCTCTTTCTATTTTTCCTTGCCTGCTCATGTGTTTCCCTTGGCTTGTAGAATGGGAAGCACTGTATACTACGCAGATGACACAAAAGGCCAAGAAGTATCATGATGGCTTCATACGCTTGATTATTTGCGGTTCTCAGGCGAGACAGGTTTTGTAACATATCCCAATCTTGAGTTTATATACTTTATTTATATGGTTTGAAGTCTTGATACATACCCAACAGTATAAAATGTTTATGCCAAAAAGATTCATTGAAAATGGTGCTCTGGTGCAGACGACTAATCCAAATAGCACATTTGAACTTCCTCAAAGCCAAATAGTACTGTAGTAGTTATCCTGAAGATATCATCTTTTTTGCCAACAGAATCTTCTGATACTGTCACAAAATATGTTATATTTCGTAAAGCGCTACTATATACAGTTGAAGCGCAACGAAAGTACGTGGATATGCTGAAAAAGGCATCAGATATGCATGTTAAGTGCAAAAGAACTACAAATACTAACCGATGGAAGTGAGCTTCATGTTTATGGACGCTACTTACGGTTACTTTAACCATCACCGGCGTAGATTTATCTTCTTCAGACAATTCTTCAATTTAGGCTAAGACTGTTTTATTTATGCAGTTGCGCCACTGAACTGACTTGGCTTAGTAATTGTTCTAATTTGTTATGTTTTCGCGTAGTCTTTTTTGTGCTTTTCTGGTCGTTCTGATGATTCGTGTGCGGTAGAATATGGCAAACATTGTTTATACCTGTGTCATAGATTACTTTCAGGTTGCTCTCTACGATTCAAGCAAAACGCAAATTGATAAAAGATTCCTGAAGAAGGATGAAGTGATTTCTTCTGGGGAGTCACTGAAATTTGATGGTCATTTGGTTGATATTGGAGATGCCTTGGGAAACAATGGGAATGATGCAGACGTGAAAAAAGAAGCAAGTAACTGCAATAGTGACCAAATAAAGAGTGGCCAACAATTGCATAAGTTATGGAATGGTATCTCCCCATTTACAGTTCCTGTTATACTCAATTTTAAAATTCCTGATCATTATTTTTCTACGGATCATCAAATATGGCGTAGATTAAGCTGATAGAAACTACTCTATTTTTGCAGTGATTATAACCACTACTGCATAATTTGTGAATTCTTAACTGTCCCTTCTGACAGATAAGTCGGTACACAATCGACAAAGAATCAAAGCACCAGCAGGACAGAATAATCTTGGTACTCGTAATGCTGTTGAGCCTGTTTTGAAAGGTTTGTTGATGTTAATTTATTCTGTGAAATTACTCCAAAATTACCTTGTACTACAAATTGCATGTTGCATCTGTTTTACAGTAATCCAGCAATAATTTTAGCCATTTTTTTTGTGAAAATTGAATAAAACCAAGCAGTTACCAGGTGTGTGTGTGCGCGCACGCATGCGTGCATGTGCTTGTGCGTGTGCGTGTGTGTTGTATAGGCGGCCTCATACACGGCTTTGCATGATTGTGTCTTATAGGTTTGTTGGGTCAATGACTGATTGTTCTTTCTCATTGTATTTTAAAGCTAACAACGGTATTTGATCAACATGTAGGACAATCCCTAAATGAAGTTGGTTCCAGCAAGTATGTTGACTCAAGCTTTGGTGACTTGAAAGTTGATATGATGAAACTAACGAAGCCTTCTCCCTCACGCATGCCTCCTCGTGATGGTATGCATGATCTATTGATCTTTACCTCAAATTTAGTTATCGATCACCAATCGCTGTATGTATTCGAAATGCGAAGGATAATTATCTCACCTAGTTTCTGAAATGCCAATCCTCTACAAAAACTCCAACTTCATATTTGTCACAATTTATATGTAAATGGCCGCATTAGCTTTGTTTACGTTAATGCAGTGAATCATATCTTATCGATCTTGAAGAAACCTGCAGCTCAAGACAATCTTCCCATTTTGGAAGAAGTTTCAGTCAAGCAATGCCTTTCACAATCTTTGGAGGTTCCTCACCCTGACATTGAGGGTAAAGCTGAACTGGACCCACACCAAGTAGCAACTGAAGTAACAAATCAACACGAGCATGATGAGGCAGCAAACCGAGAGAGTACTAAGACAGGCTGTACTGGCGCGCATCCCCAGCCTGAAACCACTGAAGATAATAATATAGCGACGGCCCAAGCTAAGACAGGATGTACCAGTGATGACAGTGAAAGGCCAATTTATAAGCAAGGAATGGCATTTGAATCTCCCAACAAGATCCAACCTTCATTCGGAACTGCGCCCAGCATACTGCAAGCGCTTGTCGATAATGGGGAATCAGTACTCTGTAAGTTTGGATCAATAGCACTTCATATATGCATAGTATAGTGAGATAGCGTGCTGAAAACATGTCATAACTGTGCAGCACCAGTCCTCACAGGGTGGAGCGAAGAGACTAAATCCACAGAGCATCAGGTATGATCAAACGTTTGTCAGCCTTGGTACCCTTGCGTGGCTTTAATATATGTATCATATAAATGCATGAGTTTTACTGAATATGTCCTAATCTAACAATTAAGACGGAGCTAAATCTCCCTCTCCATTACTGTCCTAATGCCTTTTTTCTGTGCAGCCTTGTGCCAAGTTACCCGAAACAAGTGCTTCAAGTAAAGAAGGAACATGTTCGTCCTCAAAAAAGCCCAAAGCAAGACGACTTTTTAGTGAGCGGGCTGTCATGAAGATGAGTTATATGGATACAGAACCTACATTAGGAAATCTTGACTGTCCAAGCTTTGACCTTGGAATTTAAGGAGAGCTTATAGTCTAATTTCAGGTGGTTTAAGTATTATGACAGTTGTCTGCTCTTTACAATTTCAAATGTAGTACACTCAAAATGATTAAACGATGAATTCTAAGAAATTCGGAACACTTGGAATATTGTGATCAATTTGTCTGAAATCGGACATTTGAAGAGCCAAATGAAGTGCTGAATACATGCATTGCAAAAATCATACAAAAAAAAAAAAAAGTTATCCTGCAAATGTGTTCACATGAGGAATACAGAAAATGACTTTGAGTTATGCTAAATCCTCAAACAATCCTTTCTAATTCCCTGGCGTAACTGAGTGTTTGATTGATGAGAAGAAGAGATGGGATCTCCTTGCAGGAAGCAGAATCTTTTGCCTTCTGGAAAAAGACGCGTTCATTTTTGATTTCCCATTCAGGGTGTTCCTGCAGGCAGCAGATAATTTTTAGAAACAGTTTAATGTCTTATCAAAATCAGATAAAGCACACTGATGATAATAAATCAATTAATCAATCGATTGTGATAATTGCAAGACACCCAAACGGAATTATATTCCATCTCAGAAAAAAAGAAGCAGAATATGTTACATACATACATATTGCAATATAGCTGCAGACACCAAGTTAAGATAACTATATAATGAATGACCCGCTTCTTATCCCTTCACTTCAACTTCTTACAAGGAGCAAATACAACATAACGAACGACCACTGCCACTATGATCTCAAGGGTGTTAAGAAGCAGAATTACCTCGTTTATGTACTCCAGTAAATCCTTGTCAGATGAGAACAGCAACATTTGCTTTGCATCATTTAGTGAAAGAGAGTCATACGCTTTTTCACTGCATCCAGCAATTTCATCCCTGCAATTTCGAAGAAACGAAAGATTTTAAACGCTTACAAACGCTAAAACAATGAGAACTAACAAACTCACAGAGTGGCTTCTAGAGGATATATATATATATATATATATACCTGACAGTCTTGGCCAGCACGTCCATGAAATAAACGTAAGTTTCATGCGGGACCAATTGTCTAGCACTCAAAACACGATTGTATGCTCCTTCCATAAAGGACTGTTCCAGCTCCACAGCATGCTTAATGCAAGGATTCTCCAAGGCAGTAGCTGAAAGCAACTCCAACTCAGTATGAAATTCCGCTATCCTGTTCTGAACTAGAAGTCTCAACAAGTTCAGCCCCAATATTTGGTATTCTTGTGGAGATTGAGGAATCCGGTCCCTGTTTAACAATGCAAAATTACGAGTTATAATAATGAAAGTAGGCAACAAAAGTCTATAAAGAAAATAATTGTATGATAGCCTACAACCAACAAAGACAATTTCTAAATAAGCTAGAGATTTGGTTGATTCCAAATCAAATCTACACTACACAACTTAGATCGATAATTTCAGAGAATTAGGTCGCAAGATCAACAAATAAGATAACTGCCACATTCCAATTTCCTTGGTGCACGCAGGCCACCCTACTAGCAGATGTGCATAACACAGAAATCAAAGAAATCTTTGAAAGGATGATTGAAAGAGATTTTGGTTAGTACCTTGCATCAGTGTAATAAGGTTTGAGCTGGCAGAAGTCTCTCTCAAACGCTTCTTGGTCCTCCATCTTCACGCTCAAAACAACAGCATGCTCATATATTTCTCCTGGTAATTATAAAGACAAATCGTAATCATTAAATGCAAGTGAAAAGATCGGCAAAACTGAAAATGAGGGAGGATGCTGCCTAGAAATTGAAGACTTTCAAAGTTGAGGAAGTTACTCGCTAATGTCAATTCTTGAACAGCATTAGGTGTTGCTTCAAGTAATGGTGGAAGACTTCTGAATTGTGTGAGCAACACCTATAATTTTAGCGTCAAAACAATAGACCGAATCAGAACAATTAAACGTGGCAAGCAGGATAGAAATAATTAGTTATTACTGAAAAGAGGATCAGCACCACTAGCTCGAAATTGCGAGCATCATCATATTCCGCCAAATTGGCTAATGCCTAGTTGACAACAAAAGGGAGTAGACATACAACAATACATGATCCATCCATTCAACTGCCCATGATCCCCGTTATCCATACAAACCAGCAGAAACATAATCGACATTCTCCAATTAGATATCACAGTTCACAACCGTGTATCACCTCATAAGCCAAAACCAATTCAATTGTAATGTCTGCTCTTTCTTTGCATCTGTCTGATGAACTTGTTACGAGCAAAATCCAAAAATCCATATAGAAAGATCCATTAAAAGATGAATATTTCGTACCATAATAACTTCAATCCCAACACAATCTAATCTCGCAACTAAATTTCCTTGATTTCAATAGCTCTCCTTAGAGATTGCTTGCGATGGAGTTAATTGTTACTCCTTACTAGGGTAATAGAGCTTAAATAAGCTAGAAAATGAAGGAAAGTGATGATTGTGGGAGATGCAAATGTGGAAGAGAGTGTAATAGTTACTCCATTGAAGATGGAATAGCTACCTACAGCCTACCTACCTCTTGTGTGATGTACTACCCCCGTATGGACGTAATGATTCCTCCCTCACCTACGCTTTCCCCACTTCACAACCACCACTAAACACCAATCCCCCCCTATTTCATCTTGTTTCAGGTTCTATAACTCCGGAAATAACTACCTTCATCCCAAGAAAGCCCATAATCTTAAACAACCCTTATAATCGAACCCCGGAAACAACCGCAAACTAATCCACTGAGTTCTCTACAATCATCAAATATAAAAACCCACATTCAGTTACATCCATGGTAACCAAAAAATACCCCAGAACTACACCTTTGAACAAAATCACCCAACAAATCAAGACCAATATCCACAAAAAGTTGCTCAAAGATTCAATCTTTGCAGCAGAAACAACATAAACATAAAAGGGTAAGAATCAACAAAACCCTAAACACTTAAAATAAAAAACACAATTAATTAAGTGAATTAGATCAGAATATGATATTAAAACAATCCAATAAGATCTAAAAATTCAACCAAAAAAAAAAAAAAAGTAACCTTGAGTTCCGAAAGTAGACGGTTGCACGTATCGAAATCATTACGAATTAACCCAGATTTGAATCGTGCGAACGTTTGAGAAACTTCTGTTGCCTTTGGATCCATTTTTTTTTTCTCTTGAATGTGTTGTTCTTCTAAAATCTAAAGCGTTTCTTTTGAAGCAAGCCAAATCAATTCTCTAATTTGATTATTTTTCGTATTTGGTCAGTCTAGTCTACGACTCTACGTTGGTTTCATTCGCTTGACTATGCACACTAATGGCCTAATGGGCGATGGGGACTGGGGTAATGGCTAAAGGGTGGAGCTTGGGTCGCGGGCTATTGTATTTGCACCGGTCAAGTCGATGAAAACGAACATTTAAGGACCGAGAGCTTTGTAAGATGTTAAGGCTCAAAGATTCTACAAGTCGACTCATCGACAGGACTGTGGACATGATCTTTAGGAATATTAGTAAATAGAGCTAGCCAACGTGGCAAACCAACTTGACCTGCACATATCGGCCGGGTCCGTTTTCAAGATACGTCACAACCCACTTCCAGCCTGGATTGGACCAGCCTATTTGGGTTGGCTGGGGCCAGACATAAGATTTCCCGACGCTCCTTCAGTTCAGGCTACTCTATTGCAGCTCGGTCTGTTGGCCACCTCTATTAGAGATGTTGTTTTTAATATATAATAAATTTTGTTTTAAAAGATAATGATCTTGTATATACCTTCTAAGTCTACCCGTGAAAAATCCAAATCTCTTATTTTTACAATATTGTTTCAAATTTTCGATAACTATAATTTACATGTGGACACAAATATTCACAAATTAAGTTGTGTAAATTATTAAATTAATTTGTAAGTTGAAATCGTCCAAAACTCGACTTTTCAAACTATTTCCTCTCTCTAAAATCTCTCTCTATTTTATTGTATGCAAGACTCACTAAACGGTCTCCCTCTGGAGGCCATTACAGGGATCCCGAATGGATCTTCATTCGAATTCTTCGCTGATGGTTCATCCTCTTTACCACCATCGCACTTAAAGAACACGAAGCGAAAAAAGATGCATATTAGTGAATTCCTTGTCGATGTGAATTTGACCAAAAATTCTGAGAAGGATGTGGACACCATAGTCAATCCTGCCTCCTCGCCGGGTAGGCAGACTCTCTCTTACAAACACATGGTCCAGGGGTTTAATACAAGATCGGAGGAGGATGACATTGATAGCCTAGAAGACCAAGCCATAGATTCAGAGGAGGATGATATTTCAGACTCAGAAGAGGAAGATGAGTTTTGTCCAGTCATCCGCCTTTCGAATATAGAAAAAAGTGTGATGCGAAAGCCATGACGCCATGCTCTAATCATTAAGATGTTTAATAAGCAGATTGGGTATTTGACGCTAATACAAAAACTTCAAGTGAAATGGTCTATCCGTGGTGAACTTGTCCCAACTGATCTTGGGTGTTCGTACTATGTAGCAAGGTTTTCATCCAAACAAGATCACGAACATGTTCTGACGCAAGGTCCGTGGATAATTGACGACCACTACCTCACGATTCAGAAGTGGATTCCGAATTTTATCCCTTCTGAGGACAAAATTGGTCGTCTTACAGCTTGGGTCCGTATACCAAACCTACCGATTGAGTACTTTAATAAGGACTTTCTTATGAAGATAGGAGGGAAGATTGGTACGGTCATTCGTATCGACAAGAACACCGAGATGGCAGAAAGGGGTCAATTTACATGTATGAGTATCGAAGTTAATATCAAAAGGCCCTTATTATCAAAATTCAGGTTAAACAAAAAAGTTTATCATATTCAATACGAAGGTTTGCGTATGATCAATTTCAAATGCGGAAAACTTGATCACTTAAGGGATGATTATGCTTTTGATGGCTCAAAGAAGGATATCATCGAGTCCTTTAGTAAAGATTCCTGTATGGATGATTCTATAGTCGAAGTACAGAAGAAAGTGCTAGAGCTAGTATCTAATCCTCCGAACACAGATTCTACTTTTGGGGAGTGGATGCTAGTCAAAAAGTCGCCTCGTCGTAAGCCTCCCGCTAAGGCGTTTAATTCGAATTCGAATTCTATTCCTTCGAGCGTTAATTCTGATATTTCAAAAATTGGAAAAGATAGCAATAAGGGCTCGAGATTTTTAGTCTTTATGACCAGAATAATTCTAACAATTATGGTAAGTCCCCTATTTTAGGCAATATGTCTAATTTTCCGTATAATTCCACCACAAAATAATAGCCATAATATCCCTTCCTCTTCTAAAAATACTCAATCAAATCATTCCCATAATAATAAAAGGATTGCCACCAATACTAACTTCTTATGGCTATAATATTTTGTCACATACTCAAAATCATTCCAATCTTAGGTCTACCAAAATTTTTAGGAAAAAAGCCATCACCTCTAATTTGATACAAAATCAAACTAATATTTTGCGAGATATTCCAGTTATCACTCTATCATACAATAGCTCTGTATCTTCTATATCAAAAAACAGCTCCGTCTTCCAAGCCCCTGATATCACGACGCCTATTCCTACCTTCGATAACATAGCTCAAGCAGATATTACCCATCCTGAATCCTCACATATCACTACTCCATCCTCCGCTCCCCCAGTTACGCTACATACCAGAACCACCCATGTTCGAGATGATTTCCCCTTCTCAGAAGTTCATAACCTCAATCTTGTCGGAGATGTGCGTACCCTTTATGGGGGTGATGGTACAGGAATCACCGATAATCGACCTCACATTCCAGCCAAGTCAAGCGAATCCATCGCACCTCCATGTGGAGATATCGATACCATGGAGTGTTAATCAAGTTCTCTCGCTAGTAAGTCGAGCATATCTATCTTCTCTACCTTACGCGCCTTTCCATATGTCAGATAAGATTCCTAACTTATTGTCAAATTTGTCCCCCGTCACTTGTATGGTATAGAACGTACAGAGGACCGAAAATAAGCACAAAATTAGTTCTCTCAAAGAAGTGGTTCGTACTTACAAACCGACTGTCCTTGTTCTCCTAGAAACTTATAAAGATGGCATTCATGTCGAAAATATTAGTCGAATTCTTGGTTATACTGGACATGTTCGAGACGATGCTATTGGTTTCAGTAGAGGTATATGGCTATATTGGAAAACTCATTTAGTTTCAGTGACCCCTGTTATTATAAGTAGTCAATTCATCACGGTAGAAGTGGCTCGTCGCGAAGGCTTTTCGTGGTTCTTTTCGGCTGTTTATGCTAGTCCTCAACCTCATAACCGTCATGAACTTTGGTTTGAATTAGAACGATATGCCCATTCTATCAACCATCCTTGGCTCCTTGCCGAAGATTTTAATGAGACAAGATCCATTGCTGAACGACATGGAGGAGACTATAATATGGCTCGTCGATGCAATTTATTCAATAACTTGATTGGGAACTGCAAACTGTTGGAACTCGAATTCTCGGGGCCGTCAGATACCTGGGATAGAGGAAATTCTCCGGACACTCGTCAAAGAGGAAGACTCGATAGTGCTCTTTGTAATAGTGAGTTTGGTAGCCTGTTTGAGGATGCTTGCATGAATCATCTCCCATCATACCAATCCGACCATTGCCCCCTTCTAGTTTTCCATAACCGATTTGCATCTCTTCAATCAATCCAGAGACCATTCCGCTTCCAGGCTAATTGGCTTACACACGAAATTTTTTTGGATTTTGTTAATGATAGTTGGCCAGGAGGAGATAACTTAGTTGAGCAATTGTCTCGACTTTCTGACAAGCTGCAAACTTGGAATAAGGAGGGTTTTGGCAATATTTTTTGAAAAAAAACGAGAATTGCTAGCTCATATTGAAAGTTGTCAAATGAAATTATCGATCAAGAGGGAAAGTAACCTTAACAAACTTGAAGCTCATCTTAGAAGAGAATTAGACGAGATTTTAGAACGGGAGGTAATTTTATGGTATCAAAAGTCGAGAGTTGAGTTTATTCGAGATGGCGACCGTAATACATCTTTTTTTCATGTATGTACTCTTGTCCGTAGCTGGAAAAATCGTATTAAATCTTTTAAGAATGATGAAGGTATTTGGATCAAGAACAGTGAGGAGGTAAAAAAAAATGATAGTGGAGTATTATAAGAAGCTATATACGAAGGACAATACAAATGGCGATGAAACAGATATTCTGTATGATTTGTTCCAAGACTTTGTTGGAAAAAAGTGTCCCCGACAATAATGCGATCACAAATTGTCGATCATGATTGATCACATGTGTAAATCTCATTTTAAGAATACATGAGGGAAAGT
>VHZZ01000866.1:15277-29019 GCA_009801015.1 Silene noctiflora
ACCTAAACCCACAGGCCCAACAACCACTACAAAAGTCTCCTTGGTCCATACTCTTGGATACTACAAAAACAACTTGCTCTATAAACAATAGAGAATTTGTTTTCCCCACCGATGTGGGATGAGCATCAAATAGAAGAGGTTGACTTTGGCTTTTGAGAGCCATCATTTCCAACATCCGACACTTCACTTTGGCAGTGTGTCACGTGTCTAACACTCTTGACACTTCATTTAGACCAATTCTCAATCCACAATAACATTACCCTAATTCACTTTGGCCGCGTGTCGCGTGTCTGACACTCACGCAAATTCAAAAACTGAATTCAATTAATACAATTTTCAGTGAAAACATAGTTAAAAAATTCATAATCAGAATTCAATTGATACACTTTCAGGCAAAATCAACAATCGCATATAAGCTAATCAAACAGTAAACATCAGCTAAATGTGCAGCCAATTTAAATTAAAACGGGAAATTGGGAAAATAATCGGGATTACTTGGTAAATTGAATCGTTTCTCAATTAGTCATGAAGAATTGTGCAAATTAATCAATTTGGGCGAAAATTGATTTTTGTGCGACGATCAAACATTTCGCCAAGTATAATGCAGAATAAAATATTGGCGGGAAAAAACATATTTTTTCGTCTTGATCATTTATTTTTCTCCTTTTTCATTCTTCACCAAAATTAAAAGCAAACCAAAAGCAATAATTACTAGGTTGTCTGGTTAAAAGAAAAAAAAATACTTTATTAACTATTTTCTTAAACTGTGTAAAATTTCATGAGTATGCTATATATATGTTGTTGTAAGTTGTAACAGATGCGAAAAAAAATACGTGATTCACTATCAATGTGATAGACTGATAGATACGTCCATCAGCAGAATGAAGACATGTTCTATTGATATAAGGAGTTAGATATTTCAGATTCAGATTACAAAAGTTATGATATGCATAACTATTAGGTTGAGGTTAATAAATTATATATAAGAACGCAAATTCTCGATTAAGTCTGACTTAACCTTCAGACGGGTCAAATATGTCAAATAAAATAAAGGTGAAATGTCTATGGAAGGACAGAATATTGTTTTATTCATGCAAGTGGGATACTACATTGCCCGTTTTAACCTTAATGCACGCATAGCCGTATAAGAAAACTAATTGATATTTGTCTTATAAAGATAAACTAATTGATATAAGGAAACTCCATAAAACCTAATCAAAATTATGGTAAGCCCATAAACAAAACTCTGACCCAAAAAGATTATTAGGGGAGCCTTAATTAGATACCGGGGACCCCGCTATAGTCGTTCGAAGCAACTGCTATAAGATTCAAGGCATTATTCAACAAATCTCCATCATGACTTAAATCCTCTCGGACAAATGCACCAGATGCACCCATATATATAGATGTTAGACGTGCCAAATTCTTCTTTATGACTCGGATTATTGCGGAAAAATGTATCAGATACACCTCATACCAAATTCTTCTTTATGACTCGGATTATTGCTCACAACGGAGCAATCGCAAACTCTTACATTTAGCAAGTCCAAACAATGTTGAAATTTGCTATAAGGGAACCAACTTTGTGAACATAGTAGTATCGGCATACCAAATTCTTCTTTATGACTCATATTATTGCTCACCACGGACCAATCACAAACTCCTCACATTTAGCAAGTCCAAACAATGTTGGAACTCGTTGTGCGGACTCGACTTAATGAACATATTAGCAGTACCCACCTAGTTCACTTTAGACAAAGTAACAACCAGTCATTGATCTTCTACCGGTCAACATCTCTTTCATAATAAAAATACGAGTACCGTGACACGAGACACTCTTTATCACTTCTATATATAAATGAGACCGACATCAGATGTACCTTGAAGGTACCGGAAGATCCTCTTCACAGCCTCCCAATGTTTCTTACCAAGGTCAACTATAAACTTGCTAACAACACTAACCGACTGCACTAGATCACGCCTTCTACATACCATAGCATATACTAAGTTACTCTCTGTAACAACCGATGGTGGGATTTGTCGTCAACTCCCGATCAAAAACAATTTATAAAACCCAAATTAAGTAGTATAATAAGGGTGTCGATCACAAAGATGGCGGGGGTGTATATTCAATTGATTCAAGTCTAAGTTTAGCCAAGCAAATGAAGAGAGGTGATAAGCTAATAAATAGAGTAAACTAAAGCTAAGCAAAACAAGTAACGATTAAATGCAAGCGATTGATTAAGGCTAGGGTAGTCGGGTTCCCCTAGATAGGACAACTAGGTAAGGGTGGTCGGAAGGTCAAGGGATACAATCTAGCCTAGGAATGAGGACTAATTTCTTAGCTATCCCTTAAGACGGACGCAAAGTCATCACCATGCATACAATCATATCATTAACACGCAAACTAGCATCCCTACAACTTTCTTTCATAAGGAAACTAAGCAAGAAAAACATGGACTTTCATTCATACAATTCGTCAAACACCTTGAGTGCATGCTCATGAAAGCTAGACAATTTCACCCCTAAACCCTTTTACTAACACCCATAACCATAGTCAAGTCCTACCTAGGTTCCCCCTAAACCCTAGAGGGAGTCTACTCACACATAGCAAGGGAAATGCAAGCAATTAAGATGAATAACATAAGTGAAGAAGTAAACATAATGAAATCTAGGATAACAAGTAGAGAATGGAAATAAAATGCAAACAAATGAAAAGTAAATGTAAACAAATGAAASACAAACTAAAAAGGAGAAGAAAATTATACCAACAATGARAGAAAKMTTGAGYCTTTGATTAGTAAATGAAGAGATCTTTCAAYATCYTCTATTACAAACAAATACCCAAATGTAAACTAATGAATGATTGCTAAATACTAAGTAATTAAGGCTTTAATTAGAGGGTGATTAAGAAAATGATTAAGGAAAGATTGCATAAATATAGACTAAATTCAGATCTAGGGTTGTGTGTACATTACTATTAGGGAGGGGGTATTTATAGGTTGTCTCAAAATTGGGTCAAAATTACAAATGGGCTTAACTCGTCTTCAGGTTCTCCCAGCCGGTCGACTGGCTGCCGGTGGTCCTGCCGGCTGGGAGTCTTCTGTTTCAATTTGGGCATTTGAGGGAGCATCAGGTATGCACAGCCGGTCAACCGGCTGTCGGTGGGCTGACCGGCTGAGAGTCTTCTGTTTCATTTTGGAGAAATCTAAGCATCAGGTGTGTAGGGCCGGTCAGCCGGCTGCCGATGGGCTGACTTGTTGGGTCGGGTTTGACTTGTAGGCTCCATTTGGTTACCTCTTTCTATTTATTAGGTTTTCGATTAGATTATGTGAGTTGGGTCACTTGGGTAAGAGTACTTTGGTCTATCAAGCTCTATAAATAGCAAATTAAATAAGGTAATAATAGTTTTTTTTTTGTTTGCCAATTGATCACATTTCATTATTTCTTTTACCGATCTGTCAGAAGTTATATGTTTTTTTTTTTCAATTTGACAAAAATACCATGCACTTTTTTTTTTCTTTTTTCTTTTTTTTCTTTTTACCAATTTAGACCCTGTTGTTATTATTGTTATTATTGTTATTACTATTACTATTACTATTATGAATTCAGGCCATGTTCTTTTGGACTTAATTCTTAGCTCATTTTAGTTCAGTTTAGCTCTATTCAGTGTGGTTCTGTTCAGCTCAGGTGCTCAGTTCATTTCTTCATAAATTAACTTTCATTTTAGTTCAGCTCCATCAAATTCAATTCATCCGAAAAAAATAGGCCTTGGTTGTTTGGCTACCTCATAACAATGTAGACTTTTACTTGCAACTTATCCCGTTACACTAGATAACTTAGCAAACACCAAACCAACAATAAAAAAAAATGCTAATCTTTGTACCCACCAAATATGATTATGAAATTGTAATAGTGTGTTAAGTGACTACTGGATGACGATTTGTTTGATTATCCTTGTGTTCTTTATCCAATTTAGCAAAGACAATAAAGGTTGTGAAATTCCTTTCACAAAGTGACCAACCATCTCAATTACATGATCATATTAATTAAAGTACAATAAATTAGCAATCGTGTGTCACCAACCACAATAAGTAAAGGGGTCGATTTAGGTAAGAGATATAGTAAAAGTCGGGAATCTCTTTTAAGAAGGTTATATTCGTTTTAAGTGTTAAATGAATTAAATATCACTCTATATAGATGAGGGAAAAATTTATCAATTCATACACATTTTATATTTTTATCTTATTCATCTATTTGCTTGTTTTATTATTTAAGATAAACATGTCTGACTTAAATAAAAATTTGTACGATAAAATACCTATTTTTTTAATTTATGTTGATTAAGTGTGGGCTCTAATTGTCGTGTTTATGGGAGACTAATTGCATTTAGCAGTTGCCAATTGTTTTCTTGGCTACTAAAATTAAGAGAAAGTGGTTTTTGAGCATTGGGATTTGGAACACACGTATTTTTGGTACACAATGCAAATTGATAGTCAATTATTGCGACTTGCGAGCATATTGCTTTGGACCCTATTCTTTTAAACTAAGTTAAAAATTGATTTGAATTTACCTTAATTATTGCCGATTTAATGTATTAAATAACTAATGTTGGCTGGTGTAAACAATAAAGACTCTAATTTCTTAAATAAGGGGTCAGTGGTTCGATTCTTAGCACCTGCGAATGAAAACCCCAAAATTAAATAGATAAAACAAAAGCATAATGCGTGTTGATTAGCAAAAAGATGTCTCGTACTCCCGTCTATTCATGTAGATGTTATCTGATATTCTAATCTTATTAGTTTTAATCTTAATACATGGAGTTAGGGGTGTAACCGCGCCGAGCTAAGCCGAGCTTGAGCTTGCCTATGATCGAGCTCGACTCATATTGTAAAAATCGAGTTCGCGCTCGAACCCGAGCTCTTGAGATTAAGGCTCTGGATCAACTTATTACTATTTTACGAGCCCGAGCTTTGTTTGCGTACCATTTTTCCGCGCATTATGTTAATTATAACGTAATTTTTTATTTAAAAATTCAAATTCAAATGAGAATATTATCTTTTTGTTAGCTTATAATAAGAATTATTATGTTATTTTATTTTATAAACTAATATTTTAATTTATTTGTCGTAAAATTGATACAATTTAAGTAAATATATAGATAAATATTAAGTAATTTTAGTACGAACCGAGCTTTAGTGTGCTCGAGCTTGACTCAGTTTGGGCTCAGCTCAGTTTGACCGATCTCGAGCTCAGTTTGACCGATCCGGAGCCAAACTTTGACCGAGCCGATCCCGAGCTCAGCTCATTTACAGCCTTACACGGAGTATGTATTTATCCGTCTTAAATAAAATTAAGAAAGAGCAACTCCGTGTTTAGATGAATGGTGAACATACACAACTACGACTCATAAGTCATAACATAATACTTTGGTATCATTATATCATAATCAGTTAGATTAGGATCTCCATTGTCCGTCAACCCTTGGAAGAAAGTATTCGATAAATCCAATTTTTTCATAAAATATATCATCATCATCAAATATAGCTTTATGCTTTATACTTTATCCCTACATCTTTCACAAACAAAAATAAACAATCTCATCTTATAATAATCAAAATTTAATTAACTTTCTTTCCTAACTTGGCGACACAAAAGTTTCTTTTGCCTTCAAAAATGCTTCCTCCATTTTCCATGCAGCATCCACCTGCCGACAATATGGAATTTGCTCAATTATCTCCATAGTTTTCATGCCATTTCAATCTTCTCAAACTGTATCTAACACGCTTTTTCCCGATCATTTATTTACGTTGTCCAAAAACAAGATTATACATTGGATATATTACATCAGATTTAATATATAATATCTGAATTTATGTGTATTTTTTCTAAATTTTATAAATTTTATAAGTTGTATTTTAGTTTTTTGACGTCAAAACTCAAGTTTATCTAACTTATATATAATGCTTTTGAGTTATACTATAATTTTTTACCTTAATGTTTAGTAAACGAACTTAAAAACTTGTAAATCTCATAATCTTTAAAATAAAACTCGGAAAATTTATTATAGGCTCAGATACTACAAATGTATAATCTACTGACGGCTAATTAAAATTACATATTTAACTTAAATTATTTAAGGTAATTATGATTTAATATGACTAGTGAGGAGCATTGTGTATTAGTAAAAAAAATTTTAGGACAATATGAACGAAATTGTACTTCGAAACGGTGATAAATAAAACGTGAAAAATAGATGATATTTCTAAAGTAACTAGATTGTAAAAATTGGATGGTATTTCGAGACCCACAAAATCTTTATTTAGATGCCTCGTTGAGCAATACTAGTGGGATGAATACAAGTGGATATCATCGCATCCGTCCCAGTTGGAGTCTGGTATAAGTAGAGTTATGGTTGATAAAGAGTCAAGCCAAACCCAAACTTTGCTTTGCTCGACTTGTGCTCATGAAAACATTTGATATGGTTATACAAAGATATAACCCTCACAAAATTTCCTATAAAATAAGAACAAAATATTACTTTATCGCACAAGTTCGAGGCACTTGCGAGATTTTTTAATAGAGCAAATGTTAGTTCGGGTTGACTCGTTAAGTTATGGAGGCAAGTCCGAGCTTGAGTCAAGCTCACACGAGCCGAGCTTTGACCGATGCTCGAAGTCCTCACAAGCTGTCTTATCTCATTATCACCGCTACTTAGAAGTTTGAGAGTAGTAAGACAAATATGAATACAAAAATTACACTCGCCAATCGCCATGGGTGGTAGGGCAATGATGAATTTTGCGTCATTCTCACCTCATACCCGCCTATCTATCAATAAGCCTACATCCAGTATCGCCCCACCTCAATAACTTCCCTAGTCCTGTTACTTGTATATGTTTTCAAGTTAAGTTTATGTTGATTATTATGACAAAAGTAAACGTAAAAAATTGATTTGAGTAATAAAATAGACTAAACCCACCTATAAAACATGAAAGCATAGCATATCATAAATGTCACATAAACCCCATTAATCACAATCACGTGGCATAGCTTCAGTTGCTGAAACCTCCAAACACGGGGATCTTTCTGCACTAGTACGGACTACTACACTACTGTCTACTACTGTAGTACTCCTGTAAACTTGTAATATTACCCTTTTTCCAATTGTTCAATTCACTTTTTCACTTCTAAATTTCATTCAAAGTTTCAAACTTTGAATTATTTGCTTTTCTTTCTGGTCCAATACATTTTAATTTACTTCATTTGTAATTGTTCTGGAGACATAGAAAGATCTACTTTCACCTCATCTTGTTCAATTTTCAGGTATATTTCTCCAAATTTTGTTCAAATGTTTCAATTTATTATCAAATTTGAGCACATTGTTGTTTTTTGGGTGAAAGTTTGGAATTTGAGGTATTGGGTTTTGTGGGTGTTCAATGGAATTTGTAGTTTTTAAGTTTCTATGTATTAAAACGACACTCACAACCAATTTAAATCGACATAATGCTGTTTATTTTAGGGGTGAAAGTTTGTAACTTTGAAGTCTTAGCTTGTGTAAAAATTGATGCATTCTCCATGAAATTGAATTCTTGAGCTGTAAATAAGCACTAAGATGTGTTTATTAGGGATTTTGTAGTGAAAGTTTGGAACTTTGATGTATTGTGAATTTTCACTAATTTCCACTGAATTAATGTTATATTTTCTGGGTTTTCCATATCTTTTTCTTGTAATTCAATTTTCAATTTTTTTTCAATTAATTTTTTTTGGGTAAAGTTCTATATTTTTCAAATTTGAGCTTAATGCTGTGTTTTAATCAGAGAATTTTCAGGTGAAAGGATGAAAATTGAGTAATTTTAGTGAATATTCAAGGGTTTCGATTTTGATTGATGTCCTTATATGTTTAGGGTTATTTCATAACTTTTTCTACTTTTGTACATTTATGGTAAGGGAATCCTAAAATGTGGAACAAAAGGAAGTACTGGATAATAATTAATTTTGGCTTGATTTTGTAATGGGGTTTATTTGGTTGTTAAAAAAGGGGGAAATGGTTTTTGAGTGATGTATTCACTTTTTTGTGGGGATAGACATGCCTAATAATGCTTGTCTTGCATGGGTTACTCCTACTTTCACAAGAAACCCAGTTAAGATATGGTTTTTATAGGAACATTTTGCTAGGATTTTGTTTGACTATATTGATGGGATGATTTTTTATTGTTTGTTCAACCGCCTATAACACAAGGGTAAGGCTGCGTACATCCGAGTATCTGACCTCCTTACCCTGCAATTTGCGGGAGCCATTGAGGCATTGGGGTAACCTTTGTTGTTGTCGTCGTCAAGGTGAATAGTTTTCAAACTATGTTTTGTATCTTTAGATTATGTAGGTTAATCTTTCTTTATGTGCTACCTTGAAGGTGTATGCTAATTTTGTGGTTTCTTGTTATAATTAGGATTTGAGTATTTTTCGAAGACACTAAGAAAGGAGGTACACATAGCTAAAATGGATCAGTATGAGATACTAGAGCAGATTGGGAAAGGTGCCTTTGGTTCGGCCTATCTTGTGAGGCACCGTCTTGAAAAGAAAAGGTCAGTGCATCTTCAACAATAGACTATCATTTTCATTTTTGGGGTTCGTCTGGTGTTCTGGCGAATTTCTGCAATGTTGATTTCCTTTTTTTTTCTTTCTAGGTATGTTATGAAAAAGATCCGACTTGCTCGCCAAACTGACAGGTCTCGGAGGTCTGCTCACCAGGAGGTCAGTGTTTCACCTTTTGTTTGGCATGAGAATATAGAGGACCTTTGAATATTTGAAAGTTGGTTATAACTTATAATGAAATAATCTCTAAAATTATCAAGCTCTTAACTAAACTATTATTAGTATTAGTTTCATACTTACACTGAATGGATTTAGCTTCGGTTGTGCCACATTAGACTTACAGTTTACTATAAGGATGCTGTTTTCTCTTGTCCTTTCTCCGATTCAAATTTCTCCTATGAAGCGATGGTCTAGTGACTCTAGTCTATATGACTTTTTTTTACTTTTTTGTGTGTGTGTGGTTGTAACCATGATTTATTCTTCATATCCGAGAACAGAAAGAGCTGATTTCAAAAATAAGGAATCCTTTCATTGTGGAGTACAAGGACTCCTGGGTTGATAAGGTTAGTGGACGCTCCTTTATATATCTTTCCGAAAGATTGTAACTTGACTAATTATTTGTTTTCGTGTTTTCTAATGTTTGATAAACATCACCTGTTCTGATTCAAAAGAACATGCACTAATTCAATGTTCTTCTGTTGATTTTTGCTGTATTGGATCGCAGGGTTGCTATGTCTGCATTATTATTGGTTATTGCGAGGGAGGGGACATGTAAGAAATCCTCCTTATGTTATATACATGTCTCCACCGATAAAGTATTTGACCCCACATAACCTTCGTTTTTCTTTTGTTTTTTTTTGTTTTTTTGCGTTTCTTATTTTTTTTTCTTGTTTATGTGCGTGTAGGGCAGAAGCCATTAAACGAGTTAACTGTATTCACTTTTCTGAAGAGGTTGGTGGTCAGCTGCTCGTCTTTCTCTTGCTGGAATGTTACTGCTTCAACATGTAGATCTAATCATATTTTGACCTTTGTGTAGAAACTTTGCAAGTGGCTAGTTCAGCTTCTGATGGCACTTGATTATCTGCATCTCAATCATGTTATTCATCGAGATGTTAAGGTCAGTCTGCTTTACTATATCTGGACATCTGTCATTGTTGTAACCTATGCTACTCGAACTCGGAGAAGGGTCTCAAACACGGGACATATCCAAGTGTCATACTTGGAATGACTCAATTCTGTAGACACAGGGGGCTTGGTCCTAAAATGAGGATACGGGTGCGAGGATTAGACACAGCTACAATGCTAGAAGTGAAGAGTCAGTGTAACATAGGCTGCAATTGTATCATGTACTAATTTTGTTTGTTGCTTTCATCAGTGTTCAAATATATTTTTGACGAAAGATCAGGACATTCGTCTAGGTAAGCACCTCATGCTTTCAGCTGATGGATTGAAAAATAATTTTGAAATTGTTTTTCGAGTTCATTGGTTGGCTAATGGTAGCTGTTGGATGCAGGTGACTTTGGTCTAGCCAAACTATTGACATCAGTTGACCTCGCTTCTTCTGTAAGTAGTTTGCTACTTGCCCATGTCATGAGCTTTTTGCTGATAGCCGGATATGGGCCATTGATGCACTCCAAGTTTACAATATTTTTTTTTTGATATTTTGTTATTGCAAATATAGTGTCTTGATTTTACCTTGTTCAATTCCAGGTGGTTGGAACTCCATGTTACATGTGTCCTGAACTTCTTGCTGATATACCTTATGGCTCAAAGTCTGATATTTGGTCATTAGGTATGTTGAAGTTGCTATGCATATACCCTTGTTGACTATTCCGTATTTGGGTTTTGATCGTCTTTCTGTTTCATGGGTAAATCTAACTTGACATTTGTGTTCTCCAGGTTGCTGCATATATGAAATGGCTGCTCTGAGACCTGCATTTAAAGCTTTTGTAAGTTCCCTATTTTCTGTTTAGAAATTAATCTGTGTTTTATTCTTTCTTTACTGTTACAGTAAGAGAGATTTCCATTTTCAGTGGAGCTAAAGATTCACTATTC
Source organism: Silene noctiflora (assembly GCA_009801015.1). Taxonomy (NCBI): domain Eukaryota; kingdom Viridiplantae; phylum Streptophyta; class Magnoliopsida; order Caryophyllales; family Caryophyllaceae; genus Silene; species Silene noctiflora. The sequence continues at coordinate 25,926 of VHZZ01000866.1, forward strand.
TTTGGCTCTGGATTGTAATGAATAAAGCAAAATGATTCACATTCACTAAACTAACTGCACTTCTGTTAATGAAAGTCAAAGTCAGTCGATGTAATCTTCGATACAATTTTTATTATTGGTCATTGTAAAGACAGCTTCTCTTTGTTGTCAACACACGCATAGGACCGCGTACATCCAAACCCCCGTACCTCGTCGTTGGCACTGGGGAATGTTGTTATTGTTATGGGAAGAAAGCATACAAGGTTGTAACATGTTTAGCGATGCAATAGAATATGCTTTTGGTCACATTTGCCATTCTCTTATTTCTTGTGATGTAATTTCTTCCTTGATAATGCTGTCATTTAGCTTATCCTTCACTGTTATGCAGGACATGCAGGCATTAATCAACAAAATAAACAAATCAATTGTTTCTCCACTTCCTACCATGTATTCTGCCGGATTGTAAGTGCTGCTTCTTTTGAGAACAGTTTCACACGTTCTTTCTTTGTGTAACTCCAGTTTCCATTATCGGACAACAACCTACGAATTTGTAGACGATCATGACAGTACTTGAGATTCTTTTTGCTTTTACCTGTGTTTGCAGTGGGTAAATTATCGATTTGTTTTCCTTTCTTTTTACAGTCGAGGCCTTGTCAAGAGCATGCTGAGGAAAAATCCTGATTCGAGACCCAGTGTATGGACTCTCACTTCATTGCAGATTTCAGTCATAATAACCCACTTTTAACCCCACACAGCTAGCTAAAATGAGAATAGTAGTAGAGTAGTTCTTCTTTTGTTGTTTAGGAGGGTTTGGTTTACTAGCTCCTTTGAATTACTTCAGTATCACTACTACATTACCTCAATGTATGCAGCTTTAATCCTACACTAAAAGTTGACTTGACTAGAGAGAGACTATTACTGTGTGATTCATAATGCAAGTTCCGTAAAAAAATTGCTGACCGACTGCTAGGTTCGCTTCTTTATTTTCCTCGAGAAGTGCAAGCAGTATATAGTGAATTTTTGGCTATATTGGAAACAGAACTTTCTCTTGATTACGGCCATTTCATGCATGAATGGTTCTGATTCCAGTGTTTCTGTTTAGGCTGCTGAGCTTCTCAAGCATCCTTGTCTTCAGCAACATGTTCTTAAAATAAATCTCAAGTTTGGTAACCCCAGAAGAAACACTATGCCAATATCTCATTATGATCATCCAAGGAACACTCGATTCCTTGAGGCTGAAGAAATTCAAAAGCTTGTTGATAGAGAGAGACGACGTTCATCATACAGTAATGACAGGTTTCAGAATCCCAGCATCTCTGAAGCTGGCTTTGACTCCCCATATTCTCTCAAACATCAGCAAGACTCTTCTGGTTATTTTGACCCAAAGTTTCATGAAATGTCTGTTGGTAGTGTACATAAGGAGATTGACTTCGACAAGCCTGTGGTTGCAAAGGTTTCTGCTATGAGTAAAACACCAAGGTTGTCAACTCCTGCAAAAGGTTCTGCTGCTTTCAGAAGACTTTCAACACCCTCTAAGCTCTCTACTAATCCTCCCAGTCGTATTGCAGTAAGTTTACTCATATTCATGATCTTTAATTTTATCCTTGGTCTTGTGCCCTCAAAATTACTGGCCATTGAATAGTTGAAGTTAACCTTGGGTGTTTCAAACTCTAAAATGTCGTTTTCTGATTGCTCGTCTGAATTCTATGCAGCATCCCATGTCCCAAACCCCCATTACCCAACTTTCAAGATCAACTCGTAGAGCTTCCCTTCCTTTGTCAGCTGCACGCACCAAGCGTGTAAACCAAGACCCTCGATATAAATCCAATGCAGGTTTTCTTCACAACGTTGAGTCTCCTGATGTATCTGTCAACGCACCACATATTGACAAAATGACAGAGTTTCCGTTAGCATCTTCAGAGGACCCTTTATACCCTATACACAGAACTTCATCAACTTCTGCTCAGTGCTCTTCCACCTCACCACCAAACCAGGTCGTTGACCGACCAAAGACAAAAGACAAGTGCATGGTGCAGATGAGAGGAACAAACATAGTCCATGAAACTTCTGAGCAAAGTCAAAATCAAGTCCATGGCAATGTCTCAAGCAAATCATCGTCAGATTCCCACCGACGTTTTGATACTTCGTCATATCAACAACGTGCTGAAGCATTGGAAGGATTGCTCGAGTTCAGTGCTCGACTACTACAACAAGAGAGATATGACGAGCTTGGAGTGTTATTGAAGCCATTCGGCCCTGAGAAAGTGTCTCCTAGAGAAACGGCTATTTGGCTCGCCAAAAGTTTCAAGCAGACTGGAGTATAGCCAGGCGACTGACTGACCGACCTTAACCTGACTAACTGTCCTGGTCTGACCTGACCGACTTTCTCTATTCCACTAGAAGTACTGTATATTGTCCGTTTTTAACCGGGTTTCCATAGGTAGGTCTTTCCTTGAGCCGGAAGGCAGGGAGAAGTAGTGAACTTAGGTACTAGGATTGAAGTCCTTAAAAAGGGACATCAGTGTCTTCTGTACAAGGTTGTTTGTCCACTGAGCTTTTTCTATGATTTTGTATTTTGTGAACCTGTTGTCAAGACATTGTAAAATCTTTGCTGATTGCTGAGTGGATTGTAAAAGCAAATGAGCTGGTGCCATCGGTTGGTTTCGAATTTGTACTATTTTTTACGTAGTTGCTTTTTCAAGGACAAATATTACTTTTTCATGAACTTTTTTCCATTGTTTTTTCATTCTTTACCCTTTACTAAAAACAACAGAATAACTTCTCTCTATCTCTTTTTTCAACCTTCTCTCTACTTCTCGTCTCAAAATTAATCAATGAAATTGGGGTTTATGAAATAAAGATTCTAACTTAGTTAATTTGCATCAATTATATTAGATTAAGAGTCAATTAATTTATGGTTAATGAATTTGGGAATTTTGAAACTTAGGGTTAATGAAAATTAGAAATATAAGGAATGATGGTTGAATGGTAAACTGTTAATGGAGGGTGGGAGGGGGCGGAGGTTAGAGGTCAAGATCGTATGGTGGCTGATACTGATCGTCAAGTACCAAAAATAAATCCTAGGTCAACTAACAGAAGTTAGCGGAAGTAGGGT
>VHZZ01000866.1:35367-49223 GCA_009801015.1 Silene noctiflora
AAAGAGAGAAATATTAAATATTTATGGTGTGCAAATTTAATACACTAAAAAAATAAAAACTCTTTATACCGCGCAATGGCGCGGGATCTGTACTATTTTTGTTTTATATTCCTACCCCAATGACTCGACATAAATTTTAAGTACTTGCATAATTTTCTTCAATGTTAACCTTTTTTTTTTTTTTTTTTTTTTTTAAGTTGTATCAAGTAAAAATGTGGTTTTCTCAGAATTAAATTTAAAACAACACGAAGAAAATGGAACTATTAAAAATAAAGTTTCAACACTGCAACGTTGAAAGTTTCTTACATAGATATAAGGATTACCTAAACACACTCATTGAATAAAAAATTGGTAATAAACGGATGGGAAAAAAATAAATAGAAAAATATAATTTTGGCTCTGACCGGAATTTCAAATGTTTTAATTGTAATATCCATATCCGATTCAAATACTAAAGATTATGTATAGGATATCCGATCCAAACATATAACTTTCGAATCGAATACGAACCATATCTTGAAACGGATTTTTTGCCAGACATGGAGCGGTGTGGTTATCTGACATTTGGGACCCCATCAGCCCAATGCAATATAACCACTTGAAAATATATTTTCCCTCCACTTCCTTCCCCCTTCTTCAAACGTTTCTCGATCATCATGCCTTACATTTGGGTCCCCAAATCTCAACTAAACCCTAACCCTAACCCTAAATTCCCCTCAATTCCTCCAATTGCTCAATCTTCATCCTCAAACCCTCCCAAAATCAATCGCAATAACAAGAATAAAAGGCGAAACAAAAATCGGAAATCCAAAAACAAGAACAAAATTAAATCTAATTGGCTTGAATTACCGGAAGATGTTTGGTCCTTAATTCTCTCGAAATTGTATACGAGTGATATAATCGAGAATGTTCAGAAAGTTTGTAGAATGTTCCGAAAAATCTGCGTTCAACCTTCTATGTTTCGAGTTATTGATATGACTCTTCCTGATGCTTACATGGATGTGGATTTTGATGTTAATGTCATGACTCGATTTGCTGTTGATCGAAGCGCAGGTGAATTGGTTGATATTTACGTTGAATCGTGTTGCGATGATGATACCTTGCTGTATATCGCCGAGAGGTATATATTTTACTCTCTACGTTTCGTTTTATAAGTCGTTTTTGGATATTGCGCAATAATTAGGAAAAACATTGAAAATGTTACGATACTGATTAGGTATAATGATCTAATTGTTTGATTTTTTAGTATCGAGATGTTAATTTGATAATTCTCCATGTGATAATGTCTGTGATGATCAGATGATGTATATGTAGGTCAGTGTGCTGTAGATATTGATTGCTTGTGTTTTTCTCATGTTTTTGCGAAATCGAAGATTTTCAGGTTAAATCCTTGCATTTGCTACAAATAATAGTATCATAGTTTCGTCGAGATGAGGATATCTGTGTTATTTATGTGAACCTACGCACTCAGTGTGAGAAATATTTATACACATTGTTTATGTTTGATGTGAATCGTGGACGAAATTGAGGTTGTTTCTTGACAATGCTGCTCATTTTGATAAATGCTCATCTGTTGGTGCTCTCTGATTATTGACTGTTGTTCGACATAAGAGTGTCGAGAATTCGAGATGTGAGGTGCTTTGTGATTCTACTATGAGTTTGCCATGCTTTGTATCAATGTAGAGGAGCAGAGTGGGTCTGTTAACAGTTGAATATTATTGATTGCTGAAATATCATGGTAGTTATGTCAAAGAGCATGCTGCATGCCAGTTTATTGTCAGACAAAAAGGGTCTCGACTCTCGACAGACCCGATTTCTATGTCATTTGTTCTTTATTTGTCTATGCTACCAGCTAGCTTCATTTTCCCGTGGACGAGTTTTTTACTCGTTGGCTTTCTGTCCTGAATTATATTATGATACCGTCACTTTTCATGAATGTAGCATGCGATTTTCTCCAACGAATGAATAAATTATAATCATATATTACTTGAGTAGTCTTTCTGCTTTTTCAACATAAAAGCGAAGTTGTAAAGATCTGCCCCTTCTCACCTTGTTTGAGATGGGGGACCTTGGGGCACTAGCGCAATGATTCTCAGATGGATAAACATGCTTACATAATTATGATAGGCAAATATTCTAAAAAAATCGAGAATTGTGTATTAAGTCGGGTTGGTTTGGAGTGAAATTAACAAACGGATTTAGGCTTACATGCTTAGTTGTGTATATAAGGCTTCTAACAATGCTGTGGAGCTGTTCCTAATACTCACTAAGGCATCTACGAAGACATTTAGCTCCACATCATTCAATTAATCAAATTCTTGTTTTCTACTGTTCACAATTAAAACCTTGATGTTGTTTTCCTTTAGGGTGTGTTTGGATAGCTAAAGTGGAGGGAAAGGGAGGGGAGGAGGAAGGAGGGAAGAGAAAGGGAGGTAAGGGAAGGGGAGGACAAATGGGGTGTGGGTGTTTGGATACAATTTCCTTCCAAATTTTGCCTATTGTGGAGAGATTTTGATTTGCCTTGGAGAAGGGAAAATGGATCCATCCAAATCTCACCCCCTCCATTTCCCTCCACCCTTATTTTCTATCCAAACTTTATATCCCCTACTCTCCCTCCCTTTCTTTTCCCTCTAAACCCCTCAATCCAAACACACCCTTAATGTGAAGCTCTAGCTGTATTCTCAAAGTTGATTTGGTCTTATACTCTTATCAGTTCATGTTTTGATCAAGTCAATGCATACAAATTATGTATCATTTTTTGTTCTTCTATTGATTTGAACATCTGCTAAAGTGCTAATCACACGATTGCATTACATCGTATTTTTGAGGTGCCGATTATTGAATTATCTAATTATATTTCCATTTTTTCCCCTCCGACTGATGTAACAGGTCTAAGAATTTAAAGCATCTGAGACTTGGACATTATCTGCATATTTCCAGAGATGGATTAATCCAAGCTGTACAGAAGCTCCCTATGCTTGAGGAGGTAGAGATTATTATTTGTAAATTCCCCGAGGACACTTTTGCTGCTCTTGGGGAGGCCTGCCCCTCACTGAAATCATTCAGCCTAAACGATATTGGTTATAGGCACCGTCGTTTTCGCTACGATGGTGAAGCTTTTGAAATTTCTAGAAGCATGCCTAATCTACGCCGTCTTCAACTAATTGGGAACTCTATGACAAATGAAGGCTTAAAAGCTATTTTAGATAAATGCTGTCTTTTAGAATCTCTGGATTTACGAACTTGTTTCAACATTGATTTATCCGGGGATTTAGGTAAAAGCTGTGACAAGATTAAGCACTTACGACGCCCGAATGATTCGACTGCTGATTATGGTCACCAAGCTTGTGCTTTTAGTGACCAAGAGGAAAGTGAATATGATTCTGATGACAGTGGAATGAGTGATTTCTTACCGGAATATCACGATTACATGGATTTTGTAGATTACGATGATTATTTGGAGGATTTTGATGACTTTTCTGTCTTTGATTACTTTGGTGGTGGCTTTCTTGGCTTTGGTTCCTCCGACTCAGACTGATTCTTCAGGTCTTTCTGGTCTGATGCAACTGCAACCGTTTTGGCGACTTCTCTCTCTTTGATATTTTGGTGGTCACTTTCTTGGCTTTGATTCCTCCGACTCAGACTGATTCCTCACAACATTTTGATATGACGCTTCTGCAATTACGACTGATTTGGAGCTTTTGTTTGTGCTTCTTAGCCTTCTGTGCGTATTCGCTAGGTCCAGAGTCCAGACAGTGTGTGTATTTTTCTTTCTGAAACATGGTGGTTTTTAGGAATTACGAGAAGTCTATAACAGAATATTTTGTGCATGTCATCTGTTCTAATTCTAAAAGAAGCTTGTGTTAAATGCAGTTTGCTTGAATATTCCAAAAGTTCAACTTGATAGTGCCCTTGGATATCAGCACTGCACTTCAAGCTGTTCCGAGAAACTGGTCGCTCTTTTGTTATCTGCGACGTCACCATGGCCATCAGTCCATCACAGAAGTCTTTTGATCCATGCTTTAGCCGAAACACCCATTTCTGAGTTTTGGCTGTTCAGCTCATTTGCCAAGGTCAGAACTTACCTGTTAAAACAATTCTGTTTCGTGTCTATTAGTGTGCTCCAATGCATGTTCCTGCAGTCATAAAGTAAATCAATCTACGCCATGCCTTCTTAGATTATCCAATTGTCGGAAGACAAAGGCCAACTGGCGAGTGTCCGGGGTTTAGCTAGTGTGCATTTAAAGGTCCCGGTTGCATGTTCCTGCAGTTCTAAAATAGATTAATCTACTTCATGTCTTTTAGATTGTCAGGACTCAGGACACAAAGGCCAAACTTCAAGTGTCTGGGGCTTAGCTAGTGTGCACTTAAAAAGGTACCGATTGCCTATTTCTGCTTCATAAAGTAAATCAGTCTATGTCGAATGTCATGACCTTATAGATTGTCCAATCGTCAGAACACAAAGGCCAAACGGCTAGTGTCCGGGGTTTAGCCAGTGTGCACTTAAAGGTACCGACTGCATATTCCTGCAGTCGTAAGGTAAATCAAGTTACAGAGTATAAGAGAAAAATAGCCACAGCTTTTAAGCAAGTCTGATACAGTGGGTGAAATTAGCACAAGCTAACTGTTTTTATTAAAGGACTTCCTTATTGGAAATCAGTGGTTTTTTTTTTTTTTTTTTTTTTTATAAGGTAAGAAAACTAAATTGATGCTCTCGGGTAAGACTAACCTATCTCATCCTTTCGAATGAGGGAGGGTAAGTTGAAGCCACCGGCTTTCAAACCACCTCGAAAAAAACGGATATAAATGTCCGTCTAATTATCACTTCATCGAAGCAATGAAGGACCAATTGGTTTACATCTCTTATCTCTAGACTCTAATACCTTAAAAGAATGTTACTTGGGTCGCTAAAGTTTGCTTTAGGGTCTGTTTGGATACAGTTTTAGGAGGGAAGGGGAGGGGGAGTGAGGGGAGGTGGAGTGAGGGGAGGGGAGGGGAGGGGAGGTGGAGTGAATTGTGGTTGTTTGGATAACAAAAATGATGAGAGGGAAATGGAAGGGGGGGAAGGAGGGTGATGGAGGAATGGATGGATTATGCTTATGGATAATGGAAATGGAAGAGGGAGAGGGAGGGAGATGAGAGGCCAAACAAAGTTTTCCTTCCAAATTTTGCCACTCATGGAAAGATTATGGTTTGTTCATTAGGAGAAATTAAATCCCCTCATTTCACTCCCCTTCCACTCCCCTCCTTCCATATTTTGTATCCAAACAAAGGAAAATGAATCCCTCCTTTTCTCTCCCCTTCCTTTCCCTCCAATTCACTCAATCCAAACGGAACCTTAAAGTGTTGGACGTTTGTGTTAAGTGTTTAACCAAATAAAGAACCGATTTACACTAGAAGGCATAGAAGCACGATATTTCTTTTGTTAACATATGTGCAACCATTTTTGAATGCTATGGTTGTATTCATACAATAAGGTATAGAAACACGATAGTTCTTTTGTTAACATAAAAATATGATGTTTCTTTAAACTTCATACGGAATACTTCCTCTGTTTTTTAATAATGTTTCCATTTGTTGAATATATGTAAAGTATATTTCAATAAAATGGGCTCATAGAGGTATGGAGGGACTACTATCCAATTGTGATGGTCACATGAGCCACAAGTGCTGTATTATATCGGTGGTGGGGAATTTAAACACTCAGCTTCACCACTTAGATACATAAAATACCCAATTGTACGGATACGACGACCATAATATACGAGTTGACATGATTCGTAACCATTTAGCACAAATTCTTGTTTAAAACGGATTATATATTTTTATCTGTCATAAGTTGAAGGCATTCAAAAATATATTTATGTGAGATGAATAGGATAAAAGTAGAACGTATTGTAAAAGGTAAAAGATTCGTCTCATATATTTGTGTACGGTGATATTTAACCCGTCTCAAGCTATAGGATAAAAGCAGAATGTATGGAAAAGGTAAACGGTTTGTCCTATATATTTATGTGGGGTGGTATTTAACCGGCTTAAGCTTAAGACGGATAGTACCTATATCCGTTTGAAGCAAGACTAGATGTCAATTTCACAAATTCTCATTGAAGACGGGCGCTATCCGTCACAAGTTGAAGACGGATAATGTCTTTCTCACAATATGCAAGTAACACTATCTATGAGATGCTCAATTTCTCCCCCACTTGTCTTATTGTGAGAGAATCATTATCCATCTTTAACTTGTGACGAATAGTGTCCGTCACAAGCGAGACGTTTCGGACAATTTAGGTATGTGGGAGTGGAGCGCGGGGATATAGTGAGATAGTGTCGATGTGTTGACTGTTTAGAATGCTGACTGATAGTCTACTAGACTATTTGGAAGTACGAGTAATATTTTAGTGCTACTTTACTATTTGTCCTTTGCACCACTATTTGTCTATATAACCGACGTGTGTCCAATACTCCGTACATTTTACTCGGTATGCTAAATTATCTATCAATAATAAACTTTCTATTGATTGATTAGTTTATGTGTAAATTTGTCTCATATTTAGACATGGCAAAATGGGTCATTTCCGAATGACCTGATTAAAAAAGGCTGATTCGAAAATCGAAAATGATCTGAATCTGTTTGACCTGAATACGACTCGAAATCCGAATTGACCCAATCTGACCTAGACCCGAGCCAAACATTGTATGACCCAATGTTGACCCGACCCCATAATTGAACTGAGCTCAAATGACTTGAAGTGTCCCAAATGACCCAAAACGACAAGTATTAAGTCATATTTATATTATATGTATCGAAATAAGGTTTTATTGGTTACAAGAGTCCCTAATAAATAATTAAAATTTGCAAAATAGTATTTCTTAATCAAAATAGTACTAACTAAAATGCTTAATCATTAACTCGAAAGCAACCCGACCCAATATGTCCTATACCCGAAAACAACCCGACAACAAGTCACCCGAAATTGACCCGACCCAACCCAACCCAATTCGACCCGAAATGTGTGACAAACCCGAAATGACCCGACTCAAACTGACCCGACCCTGATTGACCCGTTTTGCCAAGTCTACTCATGTTAGTATTCTTTAAGAAAATAAAAGATGGGTAATGATAAATACAGTTTTAAGGACTGTATCTAAGAACTAAATTACTTTTTAAAATGGAATTAAATTAGGAAGTTATGATATAATTGTGCTTAAAAATTAATGTCATTAATGCTTGATTTAAGTTTTTTTTTCCTTTTTTGATATCTTAGGGTTGTAATCTGTTTGATAAACATAAGTTGTTGCCCTATCCTTCTACTAATAAAGTACCCTCCAAAAATCTTTTTTTTTTTTTTTTTTTCTATCGAGATATGTTGACTGTATCGACTAGTACAATACTGTTTGAGGGGTCGATAAACTAATTTCGTGGATGTCAATCCAAATTTAAGATAAGATTAAGTGTCGACAGAAGAATTGATGTTTAACACATCTCTTATTAAACTTTCCAATAAAGTACTCTCTAATAATTATCTATTTTGAAAGTCAAAAGTGTAAAATTAGTCGTCATAAGGCTATAAGAGTTTTACCTTTTTCCCCATATAATTATTATTACTCAAACTTAAAGATTATTCCATAAAGATTTATAATACAAATAAAGTTATTTTTTATTATTAAAAACACTTATATTTTATATTATGGCACCAATTAAACTACTACATCGTATTTTGGAACAATTAGGCCCTGTTCTTTTGGACTTAAAGTCACTTAACTTAAGTTCACTTCAGATCCTATAAGTTCAGTTCGGTTCAGATCCTATAAGTTCAGTTCAGATCCTATAAGTTAAGTTCAGTTCAGATCCTATAAGTTCAGATCAGTTCAGATCCTATAAGTTCAGTTCAGTTCAGATCCTATAAGTTCAGTTCAGTTCAGATCGTATAAATTTAGAACAAAAAATTTATATACGAAGTATTATTTTTAAAACCAATACAAAACATTTCACATTAATTATTTGATACACATTAATAATAATAATAATTAAAAAAAAAACACTCAATAATTTCACTGAGGTAACTCCTCATTTTATAACACAAATTCGGGCAGATTCAAGAACAGCAGATTCGGGCATGTTTGATAAAAAGCGGAAGAAGGCCATGTATAAGGTACGAAACAACATAGTCAAAAACATTTGGCGAGGCCATGGATTCGTTGTCGAGAGTGATAGTGAAGATGATAGTGACGAGGATTATGATAATATGGAAATAAATGGCTAGAAAAAAGATGTAATATGTGATTTATTTTTAATCGTAATGTAATCGTAGTATAATGTATGAACAAATCAATGTATATAAAGCGGAAAAATGTTTTATTTTACCTTGTGTTTTATTTTTTTTTTATTTTTTTTTTTTTTTATTTTTTTTTTTTTTATCAATGTCCTCCCTTTGCAAAGAAGAAGAAGAAGAAGAATCTTATAAGTTCAGTTCAGATCCTATAAGTTCAGTTCAGTTTAGTTCAGATCCTATAAGTTCAGTTCAGATCCTATAAGTTCAGTTCAGTTCAGATCAGGTCCGTTTCAGTCCAAAAAAACAGGGCCTTAGTCTTTTTTATGGTTAAATTTAGTAAAATAAGAAAACAATGAAATGGCTAGAGAAAAACAAGATACTTAACCTATATGTACAAATGGATTATTATTTAATTCGTCTGAATTTAAAATAAATACTTTCATCTTAAACAAGAAATTGTAATCCGAAATAATTATCACTACGAGAAAAGTGTGAGTATGAGTATGCTCCTCCATACTCAAGTCACATGTGTGGTCTCCAATAAAATCACACCAATAATAAGTAGGCCATATCTATCTACCAATCAAATTGCACAAAAATACTTATGTTCATAAAATCAAAATCACTATTGTACTATGTTAAATAAATTTAATTATTTTTTCCTCACTTTCCCAAACAATTTCCAGAACTTTCTTAAGCCTCACTCCTTTCCTCCTTTCTTCCATAGCCCCATACCTTATCAACTAATCATGGAGCCACAAATACACAAATATATAATATTATAAAATTCCAAGTAGATGGTTCCTTCTACCCTCTCTAATCTCTAGAACTTTCCTCTCACAATAATATTTAATTCCTTATTTAAACTCTATTTAAGCATCTAATTGCTTCACTAATGGCGCTCATTGTTAATTAGTCCTAACTAATCAACAACAACTTCCTTAAACTACTTTCCCAAAATAGAAACACAGCATTCCACACCTCCCTATAAATAAAATCCTCCTTTTTTTCTTCCATTTTTGTGATTTTTTTTAGGATAATTTCACTTTTTTTTTTTAAACTCATTTTTCTCTCAACATTTTATAATTTCTTGTATTAATATTCTCAACTTTCACTGTCATTTTTATCCTTTTCTTCTTAAAAAAATTGGATTTTTGCTCACACAAAACAACACCTTATCTTGTTCTAAAACAAAATCCATCAATAAATTACAAATTTGTGTACTTTTGATCAAAACCCATATGGGTTTATTGCAAATTTAGCTCAAATTACTCACATTATTGCTAAAACAATTATATTCAATCAAAAGTTGATATCTTTGATCAATTGATTGAAAAATGAATCCATTGTACCCAGTTAAACAAGAGTATATTGATCCAAGCTCATCTTTTTCCGGCAACGGAACGATAGCAATTCCAGCTCCTCAGCCAATGGAGGGATTGAATGAAGTTGGACCTCCACCATTTCTGACAAAAACATATGAAATGGTGGATGATTCAACTACTAATCACATAGTTTCTTGGTGTAGAGGTGGTCATAGTTTTGTGGTGTGGGATCCTCATGCTTTTTCTACTAACTTATTGCCTAAACATTTCAAGCACAATAATTTTTCGAGCTTTGTAAGGCAACTCAATACTTATGTAAGTTCTTTCTTCATCTTCTTCTTCTAGTTTGCTTTAGTCTTTTTTAATTTTTATTTCACCCCGTCCCATTTAATTGTTTACATTTACTTTCTTTTTTAGTTAATAATTTACGTTTGCTAACTCCCTCCATCCCAGTTAATAATTTACGAATGGATAATGATTAAAATCTTTAATAACCCAACTCAAAGAATATACTAAATGCTCACCAAAAATTATTTAAAAAAAGAAAAGAAGAGAATTATTTATAAATAAAAATTAAATGATATGATTACTGAATATTAGAGGAATATTTCTAAAAAATTATGCCTGCTTAAAGCAACCTGTCATAGCTCGACACATATCTTGATTCCTTTTTTAGTTTTTGATTTATTTATGTGATGGTTGGTTGATATTTTGATCACTAATGTGGATTAATATTATTTTAATTTAAGTCTAATCAGAAAAGATTGCAACTTGTCAAATGCTTTACTATGCCAATGATTTTTTTAATATAAAGTTTCTATCTTGAGCATGTGAGAGTTTGCCGACTGATTCCCTTTTGATTGTCTTATTATCTTGATTTTTAGTTTAAAATTGCAATTTGCACAAGTGGGATCTTAATTTTGAATTATGCCTTTGATATGATGTTGCCATGATCTAGTTTCATTTATGGCACTATTGATTGCCTTGCTAAATGAGGCAATGGATAAGCATCATAAATTGTTACCAAGATCAAAGGTCATATCTTTGAAAAGACTTAGTTGGTCATGAAAATCCGTGTTTCTGATAGTAGGTAGATAAATAACGCGTTGCCAGTTTCATCGTACTATTCTGATTTTTGAAATATGTAAGTTTGATAAGATTAATGAATTATTCAATCTTGAATAATGAGAATGACAAGCAAATAGACGTATTAATTTTCAATAAATTTGTGCAAGTTTGATAAGATTAATGAATTATATAGGATAAATAAGTCACCGTACTTTTTCATTTTCGAAGTGATATTTTGAATAATGAGGATGACAAACAATGGAGGGATTATTAATTCTCTATAATTTTGAGGAAGCATGATAAAGTTAATGAAATTATATAAGGTGGGTTGCAAATTTTCCAATAGTTATTGAATGATTAATGTTTGCAATAGGACATTTGCTTAGAAAGTTATCAATTTTGTTACTTTTGACACGATGTCAATGAATACTAATTTAAGCCTATTTAGATACTTCACTTAGTGAATATCTTTAACAAAATTTGCAGGGGTTTAGAAAGATTGATCCAGACAAATGGGAATTTGCAAATGAAGGGTTTTTAAAAGGGCAAAAACAGCTTTTAAAGAACATCAGGAGAAGGAAAAACACAGCTCAACCTTTGCCTACACAACAAGGCATAGACCCTTGTGTTGAATTAGGGAGATTCGGATTTGACGGTGAGGTGGATAGGTTAAAAAGAGATAAGAATGTGTTAATGATGGAATTAGTGAAATTAAGACAACAACAACAAAACACTAGAGCTTACTTACAAGCCATGGAGCAAAGGTTACAAGCCACAGAGGCGAAACAACAACATATGATGAACTTTCTTGCAAGAGCAATGAAGAATCCTTCATTCATTCACCAGTTAGTCCAACAAAAGGAGAAAAGAAAAGAACTTGAGGAGGTTTTAAGCAAGAAAAGGAGACGGCCAATCGAGCAAGGACAAAAGGGTAATTTTGTAATAGGGGAGTCGTCGAGTTGTCGTGTGAAAGTTGAGCCTTTGGAGTTTGGTAGTGGCGGTTCATATGGATATGACCATGGTGGAGTTTCTGAGCTCGATGCGCTTGCTCGAGAAATGCAAGGTCATGGTAGGGTAGAATGTGATTTCTGGGAGGAGGAGCTTGATGGGTTAGATCAGTTTGATGGCAAAAATGATGTACTCGATGATGAGTTTTGGGATGATTTGTTGAATGAAAGGTTCAGGGGTTTGGGTGAACATGGAAGTGAAAACCAAGGAACACAAGCTAATGGTCTAGCTCATGATGTAGCTCTTGATGGTATTAAATATCGGTTCCAGTCGTGATTGCAGAATAGATTCTCATGCTCTGACCTCAACATTACCCCCTATATCTGACCAATACCACCTCAGTATGGTTCAGTAACCTTCAAGGCTTTTACAAAGCGGCCAAGATGAGGTGTTGTGATCCAGGTCTAATACCATGAGCTGATCGATTGGGGTTACTTAGGTTCAAGCCCTAAGTAGGCGATTACTTACACTGTTTGAGATCGTATCCCACACTACTTGCCTCTTAGATAATGATGTTGGTTAATTTGTTTGTTACCCTTTTCAGGAGAGGGGAAGAATTCGAAGCCAGACAGTCTACTTCTTTATGCAGCGAGACTAGCCTAAGCCAAACTAACTTGCTATATTTGCTGCAGATTAAATGTTGATTGTACAACTTCCTCTCTCATTTGTACTGTTTGTATTGTAGGAATGCAGGAATTGTTGAAACTTTGAATGTAGAAGCTCTACATTGAACTATTGAAGCTAAGGTTGCTTCTTTGTTTGACAATTCTATTTGTCTTCTGAGTTTGCTTTGTACTCGAAATTTGCAATAATATGATTTTGGTTTATGGAAAATGTAGATGTGTTCCGATGATCGTTCAAGTCGAAAGAGTTAAAAGCTGCTACAAAAATCTACAAGATTGAGACCTAATGGTAGTTTCTTTGTTGAAGTTATCAGATAATAATGCCTGCATATTTTGTTGATTTTCTGCGTGCTTCTTGTTTGTGAATATAGCTAGGAAGCTGAATACCTGAAAGTTGGTCACCTTCAAAAACTGTTGATATGAAGACTAAAATGGTAATTTAAGATTTTGTAGAATTTCAGGTCAGAACTTGGATATTCCTGGGATTTGAGAGTCAATAGTTAGGAAACACAAATTTTTGTATACGGCGGTTTCACACTTAGTGTAAAATTGTCCCACATTTTACCTAAACATTCTCCCATAACTAGTTTCCGGTGTTTTAGTAAGGGATATATTTGAAGTACATCAGTAGGCCAACTGGTTAGAAATTAGAATATCAGTATTCTGTTTACTTGGTGTAATTGTGCATAGGCCTTTCAATTCCTAGTTGAAAGCATTGAAGTAGCTATCGAACTTTGATAGTAAATATTACGTAGTGGAATGATAAGTGAAGGTTAGAGGTGAATGCAAGGAGTTTCTGGCTGATCATATGCAGTTTTGAGCTAGACACAGACAAGCTACTGAGTATATTAGAGTGTGTCTGTTGTTATCAGATCAGATGTTATAGGTGTTTTTCCCCCCAATGAATCCAGAAACTCGGGGTCTGAAGCGTTGAAATACTATATACGTAAATAAAAATCGTTTAGCAAACAGTTGAAAATATTTCCTGTGTCATGGTGGAAGCCATTTAGGCGTTGTGTTCTGAGTAGTATGTTTCTTTTTGAAGTATCAGGGACTTGTTTTCCCAGATTTTAGTTTGCTTAGGAGTTATGACTGATAAAAGAGAATGAGGGGTACGATGTGTAAATATGACTGATAAAAGAGAATGAGGGGTATATGTTTATTATATCTAGAACTGAGAATATGGTAGGATATGAATATATGATGATGGGACTCGGAGATAGTGGCGTCTTGAAATAAATGGTGACCCTGTGTTAGATGGATGCATTCTCATGACTAGACATGGCCTTAAATACCCCCTGCTTGGAGAACAAGGAGATTGATTGGGTTCTACGATGTATATATATATGATGAAATATGATTGATAAACGAGGATCATGGTAGTGATTTAGACACATAACTAGTGTCTAACCCGTGTAAAAATGCACGGGTATAATTAACATTTATGTATAACAAATAATGCATACAATATAAAAACTATTATAAATTTACAATAGTTTGTAAAATTAATATATCACTAAGTAAATATCTAGAGGAATGTTTTAATTGGCTCACGCTTT
>VHZZ01000866.1:116188-134304 GCA_009801015.1 Silene noctiflora
AATAATAACAATAATAATAATAATAAACCGACTAATTACTAAATATAATTAAGACGACTAATTATTATAAATTAGTAATTAAATGAGCTTTTTAACCGATTAAGCACGCAAAATCGAGTCGGAATAAGGTGTAAACGCGGGGTAAAATACGACTAAAATATTACTTATCAAGTACCCCCATCCTCCCACACAAACGCCTCTTCATCCCCTACCACTTCTTTACCCTTGCGCCTATACGAACTGCCTATTATGTTTAGCCTACCCCAAGCCTACCAAAGCCCTAGGAACCAGAAGGAAAACTAAGCGAACAAAGATAACGAATACCTACGCGAAAGGAGCGTAGGAGAAGCCTTCACGAGACAAGGAGAGAACTAAGACCAAGACAAGACGAAACCCTCATAGAGAAACTCTAGAGGAGACTTACATCATAATGGTAAGAGGCTGTTTTAGCTTAACCAGAGATCTCGTATTTAAGCCTTGGAAACGCAACCGTATTAAAACTCATGAGAAAGAGCTTTACCTCCCTAGTGGTCTCCTTCTCGGCTCGAATCCGGGTTAAACCGGATGGTTTACACCAAAAATAATAGATACTTTTGTTTACCTCAAAAGAAAGGATGAACGGTTATTGTACTTATGGATCATAATTAAGTGAATTTTGTGTAGCGATTGTACGACATAACTTATCTATTAGCCACGATTTACGTGTTTATTAGTTCAATTTTTATCAATGTTAATGAAGCAAATTTTTACCAAGTTTGGCGACGGATATCCGTCGCCAAAAGCGACTACGCCTAGCTACGAAAGGCGGGCGACTGGTTTTGGTCGCCAAATTGTAAAGGGCGACTGACTTCGGTCGCCCTTTTTAGTCGCCCTTAACAGTAACTCTTGTAGTGCTTTTTGAAATTGTGACTGTTACAGGCCTGTAGCGAAGAGATTATTCATTTTGTCGGTGACAAGTGGATCATTACTATTAGCTTAAAAAAGGAAATAAGTTGGTGAAATGGTTGTAAATGGAAATTATTTAGCTAAATGGTGTTAGACTGTTAGAGTGACGGTTCTTATCCATTAGGTTAAAACACCCTTCACCAACGGGTTATAGTGACGATTCTATTCATTCCACAACTATTTGTAAGGGTAAGATTATCCGTCAGACTTTCCAAAGTCTTAAGACTCTGCCACATCAGCTTTCCACTAACTTTTATTATTTCTTTATTGTTCAGACTTACCTCAGACTCACCTCAGACTTTATACATTATCCGTCAGACTCACCTTAAACTCTACTTTTCTACTTTCCACTTCACTTACTTTTTTTTTCAAAAAAAATGACACATGGTATCAATTAATTGGATACTTTCCACTCATGGTGGGGTTAAGACTCACCTAAAGTCTTAAGTTGAGTCTTAGATTTCGAAGACTCAACTTAAGACTTTGTCAAGACTTTTATAGATTATTGGTAGTCTTGAGTGAGACCAAAGTTTTGTCTCAAGATTACCAATAATCTTACCCTAACCCGATTCAAGGTAAACACCATTTTATTACACTAGTTATTTTCGAGCTGGCATGTCCGACCCGAGCAAACCCGATGATAACCCATAATCCGGCACAACCCGATTATCAGTGACCCGAACCCGACCCAGACCCGACTCGATGTTGACCCGGCCCGATACTAACCCGATTAAATTGATGACTCGACAATTATTAAGCTTAATTTTGATCAAATTGAAAATGATTTTGTGTTTAGATTGATACGTTTGATCTAATAATGAACTAATTAAACCAAATAATAGGTTAAAAACTAAATTTAATGGTAAAAAAATGTAGTAATGCGATTAAGTAATCGGTCCCGATAATGACCCAACCCAAACCCGACCCGATACATCACTTAACCCGAAATGACCGGTCCCGATAACGACCCAAATCCGGCCCGACTCGACCCGAAAGAGTAGGCTGATCCGATATGACCCGCCCGACTGACTGACCCGATTGCCACGTCTAGGAGGGAGTAGTATTTTATTAAAAAAAAATCAATAAAATACTCAAATTTCACAAGGCTTGCGAGCTCCAGCAGTCAATCTAACTTGTTCCTCATAGTTCTCTAATGACCTCCTTCAGTCCTTGACTAACATCCCATCTCTTCTTCTTCTTCTTCTTCTTCTTCTTCTGATTCAACCCTAATTTTTCTGCAACTACAATCACACACACTCCCTATCTCTTCTTATATTTCGAAGGTAAATCACTCGATTTTTTTTTATTTGTTACCCTTTTTTTGTAGCACAATAAAGCTTATTTATTTATTTTTCATTTATTTAATGTGGCATAAATTGATTGTTAAAAACCCAATTTCTTGATGTTTAATTTACTGTTAATTTGTGTGTTGTTTGAGTTTGAAGTTTTAGTAAATTGGATTGCTAGGGTTTGGGGTTTTAGGTTTATAAGAAAAATTTCCCTTTGGTTTTGTGGGTGATTTAGTGTTAGAAAATGTTAAAAAAGGCTGAAGCTTTTTACCTTTGAAGTGGGTTTGTGAGAACCATCCATTTTTTGTTGATGAAAGTCTTGAACTTGTAGAGTAGGGCTTTGTTTCATGTTTTTTTTGTGTTTTTGGTGGATTGTGTTGGGTTTAGTTTAGCTCAGAGCTTTACGGGTTCGCGGTTTACTGTGATTACGAAGCGTAATTGAGTAGATAGTGAAATCTGATGAAGTGATGAAGGGCGCATTTTAATTTTAGAGGAGTTGTTTGACAAAAATGTTGGTATTTTACGAAATTACAACGTTGGTGGTAGTTATATTGGCGCTAGAATATAGCTAAAGAAGGTACATTGGTGTATAGAACTTCACTAAATGTTGCTTTAGACGGAATATCCCTCTTAAATCTTTAAACGGGTCAAATACTAACACCAGGTGGTAATAAAGACAAAACCTTTGGCATTTCCTAGGCAACTTGCCATATGATTTGGTATGTATTTGACCCGTCTTAAGCTTAAGACGGATGGTGTATGTCTTAAATGAGAATTTGTGACAAAACTTTGGGTATTTAGAATCCCAACTAACAGTTAGTAACAAGCTCTGGGGATCTAAAATAGCATTTCTGATCTGAATTTTATTAACTTTACGTGTAACTGTTGTCTTCCATTACATTCCTGTAACGTCATTGAAATTGAAACGAATCTTAAAGGATTTGTTTTCTCAGGCTTTATGCTCTGAGCTGAGATGTCCAAGAAAACGAATCCACGTGTATTTCTAGATGTATCCATTGGTGGCGATCCTGCTGAAAGAATTGTTATTGAGGTAACTAATTTTAGCACTCTTTATATACATTGAGCCTGTTGGTGAATATTTTGGATTAATCGTCTTTTACAACAAACACCATATAGTTGAAAGTAATTACAAAAAATCATTCAATATACTTATGAAATATAAGTGTCATATCATCTCTCATAGGATTATAACTCGGTTTCAGTCATGGTATTGGTTTTCGGGACCTAATATCGCTAAATACTGTAAATGTCCGCGGTAAACTCCAAACCTTTTTTTAGTTCAGTCGTGTATCGGTGTTGCTGCTGATTTTTAACACTATGCCATCACCTCTCCACCTGGAGTGCTAGCATCTATGGAGACCAGGGGTGATAATTATGATAGTGAATTTAGTGATACTACGAAACAGTTCTAAATTCTAAAACTAGTGAAACACATACTTTGGTGTGTACCTTTTTGTCTAATTTTTTGTTAGACTTATGTCCCTTTCCTTTTTATGACTATTTCCACTATCTGATGGAATCGATTTTTCAATGTGCAGCTGTTTGCAGATGTTGTTCCAAAAACTGCTGAAAACTTCCGTGTACTCTGCACTGGTAATCTTTATTACTTACTTGTTATGAACTTATGATAGGGAGACTGTCAAATGTTAAAAAGTTATTGCCTTTTATTTTTCCAAAATAAACGTTTTTGCTATCCAGCTACATTCAGATGCTTGTCTTTCAAAGCGGTAACTAGATTGATATTGATGTGTTTTGACCTTTTTAAGGCCCATGTTTCTGCTCTTTGATCTTAGCTGTGACCACAAGTTATCCTAAAATGTCATTTATTTGTTGCAGGAGAAAAGGGTGTAGGAGTTACCACAGGGAAACCTCTGCACTATAAAGGATCCAGTTTCCATCGCATAATAAACAAATTCATGGCACAAGTAAGATTTCTACAGTTCTTGCAATTTGCAAGTTCTGAAGCTATCTATATTCTAATTTAGACAAAAGTAAATCTTTTGAAGTTCTCTTCTCCAAGTACGTAACAACTTGTAGTACGATTGTGATTAGCATACCATTCCCTATATTATTGTGGAATACTCTACATGCTCGTATCTAATCCGTGAACATGCTTTGAGTGTGCTAAGGAGCTCTGGTCTCTTTCTTTAAGACTGCTTTTATATTACTGTCTCTTAGGTAGATAAAGCATTAGATATATTGATTTCGGTATCTTTAGCATGCCCGAATAAAGATGATTTCATTTTATTTTGATTTTGTTGATTATTGTACATTGTACTGTTGTTACACCATGATACAACAGCATATCTTCAGTCATTGAACATTGACGTTGTCACTTTTTGTGCAGGGGGGTGATTTTTCAAAGGGGGATGGTATGCTGTTCCTGTCTCTTTTCTAATTCATTTTACGTTCATTGATTCTTCATCATTGTACTTTCATTGATCATTCTGCCTTCTATGTTAATGTGTTATGGTATGCTACAGCTACACCATGATTCAACATCTTCATGGTGAGACCTATACTGAGCAATTTCAATGTTTTGCAGGCTCGGGTGGAGAAAGCATCTATGGGGGGAAATTTGCAGGTACTGTTAGTTTATTCGGTTGCGTAATGGTTGTGATTGTTTAAGTGTTAGGTGTCTGATTCTTGCTGTTTCGATTTCTTGCAGATGAAAATTTTAAGTTGGAACATAGTGTTCCTGGACTTCTCTCTATGGCAAACGCAGGTCCCAATACCAATGGATCACAGTTCTTTATCACCTTTAAAGGGACTCATCATCTTGATGGGTAATATTCATATCTATTTTGCGAGAAAAACCAAAAATTTTATCTACTTCTCATTTAATTATATGGGTGATTAGTTAGTCTTACATAAAGAGGGTCTTGTATGATATTGTGTGTTATGAGTATGTGGACAATTGACGTTTAACCCATGATATGGCAGGAAGCATGTCGTTTTTGGCAAGGTAGTCCAAGGGATGGATATTGTCAAGAAAATGGAACATCTGGGAACTTCTGACGGGCGTCCTCTAAAACAAGTTAAAATTGTTGATTGTGGAGAAATTACAGCTGCTAAAGTTGAAGCTGCAGTTTTATCAGGGAAAGGTGAGGTTATAAGCTTTGTTAAATGAGTGCTACTGCCACCATTCATTCTATGCTGTCCTCATTTGATTTTAGGGGTCGTTTGGTTCAAAGTAGTGGAATGGATTGGAATGGAGTATAATACCATAAAGGTATGGAGTTAGAACCCCATACTTCCTCGTAGTTGTTTGGTTGGAGCTTGGAATAGATTGAGTAATAGTAATGGGGTGGAATGGATTTGGAAACTTGGGAGTATAGATGGGTATGAGATTCAAGGGGTTGGAATGGAGTTAGAATCCATCAAGTATCTAACTCCATTCCAAAACCCTCCAACCAAACACTAAAATGGATTGAATCCATTCTAAAAGCTCCAACCACACACCCCTTAATGGTCGACTTTGACCATTAATATCTCCAAATAAACTACTTTGACCATTAATATCTCCAAATAAACTAAGCATTAAAATATAAAATCTGTTGCTTGTGAATTTCCGGAACAACTATTTTGATATTATTATTTGTAAGTTGTAATTAGTGTATGTTGTGAGAAATTATTAATAAATATAAAATCTGTTGCTTGGGAATTACTGCGGGGATGGAGCGACATAAGTTTTGAGAATTCAAGAGAAGGTCATGGCGAGATGAGCCGTTTGTCATTACAATAGGTGTCAAGTGGAAGTGCAGTGATGTATGCAGCTGCATAGCTGTGGCATCCTGACAGACCAATAGACTTGCCTTGTTCCTACATGACCGATCAATTCGCTTTCTATTTTTATTGTTCAATTCTTTGACAACATGAAAAACCATTGGTAAACTCTGACAACGTGAAAAGACCAAAAGCCTTGCCCTCCCTCTCTTTCTATCAAAGGGATGGAAGGGCGGAGGCCTTTGGTGTCCTCTCCAATATGCCTTTTTCTCATGCTATTTATAAGAAGTTATAATTAATGTATGCCGTGAGAAAATATTGGTAAAGGTTTAATTGTTTGATCACTGAAGTCAATTGAGGATAATATACACGGTATGGAGGAAAATTGGTAGTTTATTCTCATGTTCACAATGTGATACCGCTCATATGTTCAAATTCTTCAGGGAAATCAAAGAAACCAAAAAAAGCTTTAAGCTCCGATGAAAGTTCAGATGACAAAGGGAAAAGGCGGCCAAAGAGATCTTCTAAAGACAGGAGGAGAAAGAAAAGGCGATACTCATCCTCGGACTCTTATAGCAGCTCCTCATCAGAATCTCACAGCGATTCTGATTCCGATTCAGATTCTTCTGTGTATGATTCTGATGACTCTAGCTCTTCCAGCGATGGTAGGCGCCAAAAGAGAAAAAGATCCAGTAAAGTCATTAAGCGGGTGCTGAAAAAGAATGATCGCAACAAAAAGAAGAGAAGTCGGCGTGATGGAAGATTAGGGCGCAAATCTAAAAGGTATTTTTGCATGATACTTTAATCGTGGCTTTTTTAATCGCCCATGTTTCCTGCATTTTCTACGACTTTGTTAGACCGCTGACCTACCAATTGTAGAAGTAGGATCTTTGGCCTACCAATCCTAGCTGGCACCGAAGCCAAGGGAAAGCATTTGAACAATAGGAATGAAATAAGAGCTTAATCTACGAGATTCCGGATTGGAAGTGGGTCTGATATCTGTATCCCATAGTAGCCTTAATTATAATAGGAGCTATTCAAACATTAATTAGTACTTCCTCAGATCTAAAAGGAAAGGAAGGATGGCATTGGCATCGGGAAAGGCGGGCTAGAAAGAAAGCAAGTAGGTAGGAACTCATGCAAGAAAGGAAAGTTAGAGAGAGATAGCCCTTTTATAAAGTATAGAGGGAGGCGAGCTTTATTTTTTATTTAAATATATATATGGAGGAACGAGAGAAGAACTCGCCTTTTTCTTCTTTGAATGACTCTC
The DNA here is from genome assembly GCA_009801015.1 of Silene noctiflora. Classification (NCBI taxonomy): domain Eukaryota; kingdom Viridiplantae; phylum Streptophyta; class Magnoliopsida; order Caryophyllales; family Caryophyllaceae; genus Silene; species Silene noctiflora. Next base: position 123,440 of record VHZZ01000866.1, read on the forward strand.
CTTAAGACCGATAACCAGCTGGTTCATCCCTCTCCCTTTTGTCGAGCAAAGAAATTCCCGTCTGTCTCGTACAAAGCTGATGTGCGATAGCTGATATGCTTGATGTACCAGCCAAGCCAAAAGCGAGGAGCAAAACAAGAACTACTAATGCCTTGAGCATCATGAAATATAAAAGGGCTGGATCCCGTGTGGGAGAGCATAGAGCTCCGGCACTTTGTCTTTATTTCCAGGCTAAACCTCTGGAGTGGCATTTCCAGTTGGTGCTTTAGGCGCGGCACTAGTCTGACCGTGCTTTCCTAGCCAAAGGCTATTCTGGATCTGATTTTGCCAGGAAGAGGGCCTCCAACAGAGAGTGATGCTTCTGTCTTATTATGAGAGTATTATTTATTTATTCAATTGTTTGGCTTAGTTTTTGGTTGCTTTTGGCGGATTGCTTACTACTAGGTTGGATCGGATGTCAACCTGAGGTGCGGAAGTGAGGTTGATTCCCCGGCGGTTATACACACGGAAGCCCCAGAGCCGGAGTACGATTACGATAGGATATTCTACCCAGCCAGCAAAGTTAAGAAGAATGCACCCATCTCTCCCTTGTGCTACTCTTACTCCTATGCGATTCAATCAATGCTTTCCGTTTCGAGTAGGAACTGGCTTTCTTTTCAGAAGGAAGAGGATTATTGATCTGGTCTTAGGAATTGACATCCGACATTTAACAAAAAAAGAGAAGATTTGTAGTTTTGTACGACAATGGTCTTCAGTCCCCCTGGTTCTATTAGAAAAAGCGAAAAAGTGGCTCGAATGGCCAATTAAAACAGGCTTAAAAGCAAGCATTCGGCGCTTTTTTATTAGTAAAAGTAAAGTCACGTGCCTTTCAGGTGTTAGCAGCAGAAATCACTTCAGCGCTTTCGGACTAGGCAGACTGTTTATCTTAGGTTTGATGGGTACTAAATAGCGAGTAAACTCATCTATCTACAGTAGGAGTTAAGCATGATCTTTGGGAAATCCCTTTAATGCTAATAACTTGCCGCTATTCGCTGCCATCAAGACAGCCTGGTATTCAATGTACCGGTGCAAGAGGGACTTTTTCTCTAAAGCCTACAAAGCAAAGCAGCAGCGCTCCTGCTAATAGTTTAGCGCACTCTTTATTTTTGCTGCGTGGTCCTGAAGGTCGTGATGTGCCTTAAGATGGCCATCTCCTGTCTACCTGCCGGTGGGGAATCCGCTCCCGGCTTGTCGCCCTGATGAGTCTGGGCTCTGGCCCGTCCTCTAGGCACCTTTTGAAGGCAGGGAGTGTGTGCATCACATCACATCACATCAACAAAAGTGAACAGCAGCAACAAGATCCACCTTAGCTGACTAAGTCAATCACTTCCAGATGATATGGCGTTATTACCCTCCTTTTTAGCTTTGGAGCAAGTTGCTTTGATTTGGGAATAAGTTGGAAGTAAAGTAGTATGAGTTGAAATGAAGGGCGCTAGGAAGTAATAAAGTAGGACGGAACACTGTTGGCTAGACAAAAGACGTATGACTTTCTTGGTTGCTCGAGTTCATGTGCTTGCAGGTTTGTTCACATTGGCGTAAGATTGATTGGCGCATTGCCATAGAGAAAGCTGTTGGGGATAGGAAGCAAAGGTCTCTCGTTTGAAGCATACCAACTCTTTTGAATTCTTTCTTATTGGCCTTGAAATGGCGGCCTATATTCCCACCAATGTGATCTCCATTACTGATGGACAAATCTGTTTGGAAACAGAGCTCTTTTATCGCGGAATTAGACCTGCTATTAACGTCGGCTTATCTGTTAGTCCTGTCGGGTCTGCCGCTCAGTTGCCATACTTTGTATCTGGAGTACTTCACTTAATTTCTTCAGCAGTATTGGGCTTTGGTGGTATTTATCATGCACTTATGGCCCCTGAAACTCTGAAGAATCTTTTCCAGATCGTTCCAATCATGAGACTTTTCGTTCCACCCATGTGTGTGTCAAATTGACTGCACTGAGTCTATAGTCTTGGGTAATCCTCTGCCGGACAAAGTCATAAGATCCAAGAAATGACTGTAGTCGAAGTCTTTTCTTTTAATTGTTCCGGTGTAAAGCGAAGGATTAAGACCTTAATGTTGAGTATTTATCTTGTTTTTATTTCTTTTCTTTTTTTTCTTCTCATTTTTCTTTCCATTTCATTATTCGTCATCAATGGTTTAAGGCTTTCTTGTTAAAGGATTTTTGTAATTATGCTTTGTCAAATTTCCTTGTCTCACTACATTTGTGTTTGAATCTTGTAGGAATTCTGATAGCTCTAGTGACAGTGAAACCACAAGCACCCAAAGCAGCTCTGAGGATGAAGAGCCTAAAAGTCGTACTTCATCGAGTAAGATTGTCAATTTCAGATTCTTTCCGTTTATTTTTGTATTGTATGATTGTGTCATGATAGTACATTTCAGGAATTAAACATTATACTTCAGTCTTCATTATCTTCACATTTTTTTCAGAGTTGAAGAAAATTTCCAAGGCTGAGGTTCAGAAAACAGCGATCAGCCCATCCAAGGAACAAGATGATTTTTCACGAAAGACCGAACATACGTCAAAGAATGGGCATGAAAAGGATGCCAAACCTACACGAGTCGTGGAACCACTTTCTTCAGCTGATGGGAATGAGAAAAACAGGTTCATGAATGACTAATTTCTTCTTGGATTTCAATTATTGCAGGCCAGTGTTCTTTTTATTGGCGAGAGTATGTTAGCTTCCGTTAACAGTAAACTATATACAATATGTTACTTCTAACCAAGTCTTAATAACAAAATGTACATATAGTAATGTGAACCAACCAGGAATGTGATCCCCAGTCTAGATGGGATGTCGATTACGTGTCAACTTATTAATAGTTTTATCTTTTGCGTTTCTTCCAGGGTCCGATCTCTCAGTCCTAGAAGTCAAGAAATTGTCCCAAGTGATAGTGAGATCACAGATCGACATCAGAAGGCAAATGCTAAGCCACGACTTGATAGTATAATTCCTGCTGTTGAGGGTGTCCCACCTCCTGCTACAGAGTCTGGAAACCCTTCTGGTAATGGTGAACCAAAGCGCATAAGAAAGGGTCGAGGATTTACTGAAAAATTTGCCTTTGCCCGACGGTACAAGACTCCTTCTCCTGAGCGTTCACCACGAAGGCCTCCATACAATTATGGTGGCAGAAATTACTACGACAGGAATCGTGACAGGTAATATGTTGACATCTTGTTTTTGAGATTGAGAGAAACAACTTTCCGAAATCTCGTGTTTATTTCTGTTCTGTGGAGTGTTCAGACTTCAAGAGTTTGTAAGTTTGTTGCTTGACATTGGATGTAAAAGGCAACATCAAGGTTAACTCACTGTTGTCTTTCTCAGATTTTCAAACTATCGTGGTTATTCAGATCGTACACCTCGCTATAGAAGCCCTCCAAGAAGAAGATCCCCGAGGTACTTGCGTGTTCCCTTTGTTATGTCTATTCCATAGTCACTTTTTTGACTAGACATTGTTGCTTTATCTTGCAATTATATTACCATAAGGAACCATCCATAGATGTCTTGGTTTTATGGCAGAGCCAATGTTTAATCCCAAGAACTTATACGAGATGGTCTCACATGTTTGCCACTAACCTTATAATTAAGACTCCCTAAACTTCTGTTGTTTATAGGACCAGGAGAAGTCGAAGTCGAAGTCGCTCCGGAAGTCCAAATGATGAGCGAGGCCCAAGAAGGCAGCGAAACCGAAGTCCAGCCCGTCGCACCAGTCCAAGAGAAAGACGTCCAATTAGCGAGAGGTTAGGATCTCGTGTTGGCACTAGAGCAGAAGATGAGCGACGTTCTCCTCCCAAAGCTAGATCAAGGTCCAGGTCAAGGGACCGAAATTTGTCACGCTCGAGCTCTCCAGAAGCTGGGTTGATAAGGCATCGAGGGAAGAAAGGGTCAGCATCACCAAGAAGGTCGATTTCAAGCTCACCGGTGGGTCAGAAGGGTCTAGTAGCCTATGGTGATGGTAGCCCGGATGCTGGTTCCAGGTAGATTTCAGTGTTAAACTTAGCATTTATGTTAAATTACCGTTGCTATCCTTTTGTGAATGTTGGACTTGAGTTGGGGAGTACTATGTATTTGTATCCTGGATTTATAGTTTTAAGGTGTCAAATGAAAAAAAGTAGCATCTTTTTACGCTTTTTTCGATCAACTGAATGAATTGGACATGGTTAGTATCATTTGCTGTCAACTAACAATGAATTGGCTTTTCAAAGACTTGGTTCGATGCTTTTCAAGTATCTTGCATCTTTGGGTTATGGTGTGTATCCTGTGGCTTTTGGCTTTTGTGAGTCAGCTCCAGCAACAACAAACGCTGATGGCATAAATGGGTTGATGAGTGATGACCGACTCATTGTCCGTGGGCCACTAACGCGAGAGACCTCTGTAAATGTTTACGGGTATGTATTTTTACCCGAATCATAAACTCTTTTTTGTAAATTGCAAGCAAATCTTGTTGACAAGGGTATAGTAGTGTTTTTGCTTTGCAAAGACTCTTATTACTAATTAACTACAGATCTGCGCACATACGATTCGATTTCTTCTTGAAATATTGACCCGTATTACAAGGGTAGACCTTTGGGGACGATTTTGTCTTTGATCCACATGTAAATTGGCAAGATTACAAAGTATGTCGAAGCCAACACCCCAAGCAGAAACCGGTATATGAACACGATCGGATTCACTGGTTCCTTCACATCCTCGACCTTGGGCCCGAGCTGCATTACATAAACCGATTCATAAGTTCAGAACGAACTAATCATATTAACAGGCCAGAAGAAAGAGATGTTAAATTACCTGCAACGGAGAATCCCCAGAGGCGGGTTTAACACCAGTTACAGAGCACCCCATAATAAGCCCATGACGACGAACCCCTCTATACCGCTTAGGTCCGATCCTTTTTATTTGGACGTCCTTAAATCCCGCCTTCTCAAACCATTCAATATATTCTTCTTCCTTGGGGAAAAGCATCCATACGTCTGCAAAGAAGCGAGATAGCCAAAATGTCGGATAGACCGGACCAATCAAGCAAGCTTTGCCTCCAAGTTTTAGCACTCTGTATGCTTCTTTTATGCCTCTTTGAGGGTCAGGCCAATACTCAATACTGATCACAATCAAGCATCAGTACAATTGTACAAGTTAGCTCATGGTCACATATAATACGTGCATATATCTAGAAGAAAAAGATGTCTTCACCATTCCAAAAATATACGTCACCCTCTTTATATTGTCCCCATTTGACTTTGATAGTCAACAACTGTTAATTTCGATAATCGACTCAAACATGATAAATTTTACATTGTTATCATTATTTCACTCCCAAAGTCTACTCTTTGTGTTACCCGACACCAGATCACTTCATTTTAGTCAAAAACACAAGATTTTCTAATAAGACATTTAGACACGCACACGTATCAGATACTAACAAAATTACAGTTTTTTTTTTTTTTTTTTTTTTGGCAACAGTAAAGAAAGGGTTGCTTACACAGTACCTATCCAACTCTCAGAGTCGGATTTTATTAATACATTAGTAGGATAAGCAATTAAACCACAGATGGGATTGAGAAATAAAAAAGGCTTCTTAACGGGACGATTAGAGCTGGGCAGTTGAGCGAACATTTCTTTAATTTTCTCTGCTGAAAACACATGATTGTATTTAAAGGCAAAAAAGCAATACCTTCCAGCAGAAACATATCTATCAGCATAATCAGTAGGAAAGGGAAGATCTTCAGCATCACCCTCAACAATCCTACAGTCCTTCAAAGGCTCCTTATTTTTCGCCTTGGCGAGCTGATGCGGCGACTGATCCAAAATGGTAACATTCTTAGCATCAACATGTTTAACAATACCCAAAGTTGTAAAACCAGTTCCGCCACCAACATCAACCACAATCATTCTCCTATCATATAAATCAGCAGGTTCGAGCGCCTCGTCTCGCATTTCTTCATTCCAATGTAATGGGTTCACTAATTTATCATAAACTATTGATAAAAACTTATAAAACCAAAATGCTTCTTGTTTGTGTTGTATAAACCTAGGTTGTGAAACATGCCTTGATATTGACACATTGCTACATTTTGTGATTAGGGTTTTGTACCTCTTGTTACTTGCACTAATTGGTGTGATTATATTCAATTTAGGGATTTGTTGGAACCCTAATCCATTTACGAGTTTATCGGTTCCATTAAGCATTGAACAACCCATTAATTTAACAACCCAAATAAGAAAATGAACAAATTTAAGGAAATTAAAGATGCCCAAATGGTAGTTTTGGTGTGATAATAGTGATTTCGTTATGGGGAAGATTTTGCCTTTTAATGTGTGTATAGAAGAAAAGTGCATGCAACATAACAAAACAAGGAGGGAGAGCTCACTAGAGTTGTCTAGAAAGAGTTGAAAGTAAATCATGCACCATGGATAGTCTCTATGGACTAGAATGATACAAATAAGCATTTCTATCACTTTCAATGGCCCTATATGATTGGTGCAAATCTTAAAGCTGATAAGTCTGACCCGGCCCGAATCCATGCAAACCCGACCCGACAGAACCAAAGAATATTGCAACTTGAAACTGACCCGACCTGACCCGATGACGTCACGTAACCCGACATGACCCGGTGATTAGTGACCCGAAACCGACCCGACCCGATCCTATGACGACCCGTAATCCGACATGACTGATCAGCGACCTAAACCCGACCCAGACCCGACTCGATATTAACCCGATTAAATTGATGAACCGACAATTATTAAGCTTAATATTGATCAAAATGAACCTGAGTTTGTATTTAGATTGATATGTTTGGCCTAAACTAAATGGTCAAAAATTGAAGTAATATGATAAAGTAACCAGATCCGATTATGACGACCCAAACCCGACCCGACCAGATACATCATTTGACCGAAATAACCCGATCCGACAATGACCCAAACCCGACTCGATCCGACCCGAAAGGATTGGCTGACCCGATATGACCGAACCCGACCCGACTGACCCCTTACCACATCTAAGTGCAATTATACCAACACTAATGCACTAGATTCCATCAATGAATGACGATAAAACATTTTTAGGTGCAACTAAGATTCGTTACCACTCTCTCATATACCCTTTTATAAGGTTCATTATTTTAATGAGTCTTATATACTGAACGTGAAAGAGTGGTATTAAGACTTAATACCGTCGAAGGTACCATATCATTTTCCCTAAAATATTTGATTACTTTTAAATTTGAGGGTGAGTGAAAATAAATAGCTATTAAGCACAACCATCTTGTCAATTTGTCGACGAATAACAATTGAGTTTATAAAATGTTACAATCTCTCTTCTTCAGTTAACATGGAACTTTTATAAGTGGGTTATATTGCAGTAGATCACATAATGGACCGTCGGTCAAAATTATCACTAACGTAGGTCTAGACCTGTCAAAACGTGACCCAACCCGACCCTAATTTTTAGGGTCAAATACTCGTAAATCTTGAATGAAAAATATTATTAAAATATTAATATGTTAATATTATCAAAATAATAAATATAATTTTTTTTCTAATATCTTTAATTTAAATATTAATTTAACAATCATTTTTATATAACTTTTATATCATTAAGTAATAAAATAATTTTATATCTATAAATGTCTTAATATAAGTACAATAAATAATGAATATAATCATATTATTGATATTAAATATGATTAATTTTTAAAAAATATTTTTTTTCAGCTAAAAATGTTAAAAAAATGTCATAAACCTTTTTTTTATCCGTATTTTGACCCTAACTCAACCCGAAATTAGTATTTCACCCAATCTATATGACCCGACCCGCCCGACGTACTTGACAGGTTTACCTTGTCCCATAGGTCACTGGGTCGCACTACACCTTATGCTCTGTAAGTCGTATCTATTACAGTTTGGGCTGTGTTGGGCCGATCCTTTCATTTGTAGGATTTGTAAACAGTATGGCTCTGCACACTTCCTTTGGGTTGTCCTACACTAACTTGGGCTCTATGAGTAATTGAGCTCAGTCCATTTGAATAAATTTTCACTCCAAAATAAGATTACCTAGATTTCATGCCCGTGCGATGCACGGATTTTAAAATATTATAAGAAAAAAATGGTAATTAGTTTGTTTGTCTATTACTCACTTCATTTATCTAATTTCTAATGTTTATTCCGTAAATAACTTTTGTATAGGATAATATTCGTAAAGGAAATATTTGTCTCATTTATTTATTATTTATTTAGAACTAACTATTGTTTTCAAGAAGAGCACAAAACGTAGAAGTCATTGTGCCATGAGAGGGGAGTGAATAGTGATCAACGATGAGTTATATGTTTAATTCATCATTGTTGATCTTGTGTCTTCTTTGTGAATATTTTTAAAAGGGAGTGTTAGGGTGTCACGAGGTTGTAATAATTTTGAAAATAAGGAAAAAAATGAAAAAAGTGTAATGTAATTTTCATTTTTGCATCAACAAGGTTAAAAGCGTAGTTCACAATCTTCTATTATATTAAATATATCAATAAATTGGAGTATATACTAACTTATCTCGATAATAAATAAATAAATAAATAAATAAATAAAAGAGCTTTCTATAAGACCGTCTTTTATAAGTACTAGTTTTACTTCCGTGCAAAAAAAAAGCACAGGTCGGTTTTAAAATTATGATATACTGAGCTTATATGGATATAATTAGACATAATATTCATTTTATCAGCAATTAAATAAAAAGAATATATGAACTGAAATTTAATTGGAGAATWGCACCGACATTGAATTAAATTGAAATGTAGTAATAATGAATTAAATATATTACCCCAACCCTTGAAGTAGAAAAGTTGCTGAAAAATTTAATTAATTTTTGCCAATAGAACTAATAGAACTTTTGATGTTTTTCTTCAATTATATAATTTTTTTAGTTTACCTTCTGTTGTTAATATACATGACACCATATATATCATACGTTAATATAGTATTGAATTTTACAAAATATTCACCTTGATTAGATCTAGTGTTTTGTATAATTAAAATGTTATGATAGAACGTGGTTTAATTACTTGATCATAAAAATATTTATATTTAAATTATAYGGTTGACATTGGACTTGCAAAAATAATTTTTTACTCGTATATAGTTTTTATTAAGTTTAGACTCAATTAATGAGAAAGAGTAATTATCATGAGAGAGATTAATTAAATCAAAAGAAATGTGGAGTCCCCACCATAAAAGAAAAAAAAAATTAATATTTGCATCCCTATAAATGAGAAGCCAATCAAATCAATCTAAATGTTATAGCTTTTATAATATAGAGATTTGTGTTATAATGAAATATGTATTTGTAACTACTTAACTATTCATCTGTATTATGTATTATTGATTTAATGTTATTGTCATTATTTTTTTTTTTTCTTATCTTACCAAATTGATTTATTATCTTTCAGATCTCTATGATCTAATAAGTATTTTCGTTTGATATCTTTTTATGAAAACTTCTAATGATCTTTTTATAATTATCTAGGAGGAGGAATCAACTGTTAAAAAGTAATTGGTACCAAGTCCTAATTCTATTGGGTTAAAACTCATACATAAAATCACTCTTATAAAATGCAACATTATTAATTATTATATCTCACTATGTGAAAATCTCTCACAAAAACGAAGTAACCGTATAGAAGTAACTTATTGTCTTTACACGGTATAATGAGTATAATTAAAAGCATTTGACAATAATAAACATTCGCTTTGTCACGAGTCATTTATTTGACTTTCTTATTCTTTGTCAGAGGTATTTTAATGCAAGGCAAATAAAGAAATCAATACTCAGATTAACAAAACTATACAAATGACCTTAATTCAATACGATATGCCATAAAAGCTCAAATTCTACATTACCTGTGATAAAAGGGCAAAGGCAAATGCATTCGAATTTATTAGTATCTCCTATAAAATAGCCCAACTACACAAACACAGTGTACTAATATCAGAAATTTAAAATCAAACATGATTATCAGTCATATATAAAATACTCCGTAATTTTTCAAAAAAAAAAAAAAAAAAAAAAAAAAAAAAAAAAAAACATGCACAATATATATAATAAGAAACGCGAATATTGATAGTATTGTGAATGATACTAATTTGCTAGTATTGTCAATTATTGTAGATAAATACTTTTACCAAAAAAAATTATTGTAGACGTAGTTGTTTAAAACCGATTTAATACTCCGTATTTTTTTTGCAATATCTTTTTAGCCAAAATTTTATCTTTTAACACTTTAGTTTTATGTTAAAAAATAATTAATGTAACTATATTAATTAGAGGTGTTTTAAAAAACTTCGAGACTACCACATGCTCCAAAAAAAACCCTCTTTTATATATGTATACATTGATTGATTGATTAAATTGTCTATATAGATACTCGTACACACATGCACAAAAAGAAAAAAAGAAAAAAAAGAAAAGTTAAAAGTATCCTACAAATCTGCAATGTTATATTCATAGAAGAACCGGGTTACATAATAAACAAAGACAATTCTTAATTATAAACGTATGAATGTTCCATCTTAAAATTAATTGGCGATAATCCTTGATCAAAACATAAAATAGCGATCTTCATCTTTATTTTATCAATATGAAACATTTACGTGTAGCTGATTACATAATTGGTACTTTGTAAGAGCTTTTCATAACAATTAATTAATCTAAGGCCCTGTTCTTTTGGACTGAAATTGTCTGAACTGAACTGAACTGAACTTAACTTAATGGAGCTGAACTGAACTGAACTAAAATAATAATAAAAAGATTGTAACAACAACGAATAATAATA